>CM038674.1:374988915-375200713 GCA_021605145.1 Aegilops bicornis
CTTCTATGAGGAAGGCGGCGCAAAGGAGGCTCGAGGGCTTTTTAAGGAAGGCGGCTAGGGCCCATTGACCTTCGAACCGCTCTTGCCCTCCCCTTTCACTTTCTTTCCTAGATAGCATGTGCTCTGTTGACCAAGGGGCTTCCACCAAGAGATATGTCCCCCCCTGTCCTCTGGGTTTTTACTACAACGCCCTCTCCCTCTCCCTCTCCCTCACCCTCATGGTGGACGTGTAGCAGTTCAATCGGTGTCAGATTGCCAGAAGCATAATGTACTGTAGTATCATCATTGTTGGACCTTCCGAAGAGGCGAAGAGCCAAGTGCAAGGTTCACACGAGTACGAACTGTTGAACCTCCCAAAGAGGCAAAGAGCCAAGTGCAAGGTTTTATAGGAATTTTCGTCCTAGTAGGAGCATACTACAACTATAGCGAACGATGCTACTGTATGATGCCGCCACGTCACGTATATCCAAAGCTGTGCCACCCTTTTTTTTCTCAAATAGCGTGTTGGAGCCCGTGCAAAAACCACACAAGTTGCACGTACACATAACACATTTACTATTAATAAATTCTAAAGGACAAATGCCAGTCTGCCACACAAGTTCGTCTCCAATTCATGTGATAAATTTGTGCACGACTAGTCTACATATATTCACAGCGCTACCATTCACAATTTACCGTACTCCACTTACACGTTATAGATGGGCTACATGTCCTCCTCCAGGTTCCAGTCCTAGGTGTTCTTCATGGATGGCATGATCCATAGCGGTGGGCAACGGGAATCATTGTCGCAACTTTCTCGTCCGGTTCCACACGATGGAGACTCATCCAAGCTGAAGCGGCATAAATCAGGGATAGCGTGTCCCAGCATGTCGTTCATCCGGCAATGCGCACTAAAGACACAACCATGTTTCATGAACGGCAGGCCTTCCATGTCGTGCACGGAAGGTGGCATCCGCTTCACAATGGGGTAGTTGTCCCCAATGAAAAGCGAGTACTCTCCAAGAGTGTTCCTCGGCACCCACGTAGCATCACGGGGGTCGAACTCGGCGCCGTCCATCTGGTACACGCGGCATCTCATATCTGGACACATGGTGATGTACATAGTCAAGGTCCATGCATAATAATGTTGTGCTCAAATATGGTGGTCGATGTCTTGTGCAGAAATAGTACTACTCCGGTATAGATGAAGTAAAATAACCGGCTTATTATATATAGCCACTCTTGGCTACATGGATGAGATAGTAAGACATGGAAAAACAAAAATGGTGGCAGCTAGTGGGTTCAAGTCTTCAAGGGCCTAGCTAGCTATACGCGTCCTCCAAGGTAAAAAGTACTCCTACTAGTATGTAAGTAGAGTACTAGTACAACAATGAAAGAGAAGGCGAGAGGGTTAAAAACTGGAATACCTAGGTAGATGGTGACGGTCCGATCGTGGTAAATTGTGTCACCATGTTGCACATCAGTGGTACCATGGGTAACGACTGCTAAGATAGTTGATCCCAATATGCCAAAGTCAGCTACAAGGTTCCAGGTTAGACCGAATCGCGGATGCAAATGCACATCCAGGATCGGCGATCTTATTTTGATCGCGGGATGACTTGTCCCTGCAAAATAATGGAGTACCGTTAGGGATGCAAATGATGGTTTGTGCATTCCGTTTGTAATCTCCCGTACCAGAGGATGGCAACCAGATGAAACAAGTCCCCTAGCTTGTTACCGTGAAGATGCGGCCTAGATGGCACACGACGTCTTTGAACGTGCAGGGGTGCAAATCTGCCGCCGCCAGCATGCGTCAGCCTCTGCCATTATTGCCTCTTGCATTGATGGCAATCCTTATGTCGAACACCGCGATGAGATAGTAATCGTCGCAGCCACGTCGCTTTGTCGGCTGGTCCGCAATTGCTATCTTCTTCAATCTCATGTAGGCATCATCATACGTATTCAAGCCCAGCAAGTCCGGAAGGCCGATCCCAATGCTGGAGAAGGGGTCTACCGGAACGGCCGCACTGCTGTGGATGTTGTGCAAAATGATGGTGGTATCCAGCTGGAGGTATGCAAGCCAATCTTCGTTGGCACCGACCCAGACCTATATATAAGATGGTGGGCAGCAGAGAAATTACGGGATGGAAATGGAATAACTAAGTACTACATGATCAAACTCCATTACCGACCTTCTCATCGGGCAAAATCCGACTACCTCTCAACGTCGGCAACTCTAGCGAAGTCAACGTGCAAGCATGGCCAGGGAGCGGTGGACTGTTCGAAGGATTGTCCCATATAAGAACCTTCTCCTCGAGGACGCATGGAAGACCAACAAGCATGGCCTTTTCCCAAGCCTTTTTAAGCACCGTCTTGAAAAAGTTGGTGCAGGAAGCACCGAGTCTTGCGGGCAGTGAGGGACGCCGGAGCGGCATGCGATTTCTCCCAGGATCGTCGTCAAGGTCTCCCAGCCCCGACGAGGAGGAGAACCGCTGGCGAATCCATGGGAGCAGTGGACGAACTGCCTTCTCTTCGGGGAGGGAACTAGCGAGGAGGAGATAAGAGCGTAGTAACTGCAGGCCTCGTCCTTCCAACTGTAGATCGTTCATTAGCGAAGGGGAGAGGCTATTATTTACTACTAGTACTAGCATTATGGGACGTTATGGGATTGCATTATACTATAAATAATAGCACTAGTAAGAAATTTTTGGCACTAGCTAGTAGTTTTTGGCGTGGATTAAGAAATTTTGGGTATGTTTTTGCTATTTTTGTACACGCCTAACTAGTGTAAAAAATGTCTTACATTATGTGATGGAGGAGTACGTGATTGCATCAGAAAGCGAGACTAGTACTACTTTCTCAACTAGTAGTGCGATGTACTGTACTTCTAGTATAGTGCACCAGTTTTGAACTCTTGAATCTCAGGGCCAATGAGCTACAGTTGGAAGTGGAGGGTACTACTATTCTCTAGAACCATCGATGTACTATCAATGCAGGGAAAGTACACCTGCGTAGTGGCCTAGTGGGTACTCTCGGTGCTCTATTCAGCCGCTCCTCTCACGTAGCTGGCCTACTCAGCCGCTCCTCTCACGCACACACTAGCAGCATGTTTATCAGCGACGGTTACTGTGGGGGCAGAACATTTGAGTTATTAGATATAGTGAGAGTAGGCTTTTCGCTTCCATTTGTGGAGGTGTAATGGATCTCATCGAACTTTATTAGTAGTTCCTTCTTTATGAATGAGATGAAGCAAAGCTTTTGCCTCCGTTTCAAAAAAAAAACACATCAAGAGGAATTTCTTTTATAGTAGAGCCGATAGTGGAGTGAAGTCCATGCGTGCAACGCCACAAGCTATAGAGTAGTAGTAGAGCACTTTACGTACAGAGCCATATTGCTCGGGCCTCCCTGCCCCGCCAGCTTTTCCTGGCTCCTCGGGCTTAATTGGGAGGCGCTAGTTTAAATATGCTACTAGCTGATGAGGAAGCTGCAAGCGAGGTGCGGCTAGGGCGAGCACGCGAGCCACGAGATGCTGGGAAGGAAAACCCGTTCACGTGGCTAGGATATCCAGTGCACCCATATTGTGGTGTCGCATGTCCGTTTGACTTCAAAAGTCAAACTACCCATGTAAAATATTGGCTCGCAGCGAACTTACTATTTAAAAAAAGGCCGTCGTGCGTTCGGCCGGGATCAAACCCACGAAACGAGGTATACACTCCTGCGACCACTAGTAATACTCGTTGGAGTACAACACAACCTAGAATCACCTTTTGTCGCTAGTAGTACATTGTTCCTTACAAGAAACCCGTAATAATGCAAGAAACCACTAATAATGCCAAGAAACTACTACCACTTGCATACGTGGCAGACTTAAGATAAGACTACCTTATCAACCATTGTACATGCTCTTACCAACCAGCCCTACCAAGAAACGACTACTCTACAAAGTGCCGTTATAGGCACGTTTCAACCCATAGCCCTGCATTTGTTGTCAATCTAACCCTGCCATCCAAACACCACTTTGGTTAGAGTTAGTTCAGGGTTAGAATCTAACCTCTGACTTAGAGTATCCAAACAGGGCCCATGTCGCCCATTAAGTCAACGCCTTCTATTCGATCGGGCGTTATGACCTATGGGACCTACATGTCAGTCTGCACAAAAATCCCCGAGTGACCTCCTACCTCTGGCCCGTCCACCTAGTCATCCTCGGCCATGGGACACAGCTACCGCCGCCGGCAGAAGGCAAGGTCAAAACCGCTGGCGGTGCGGATCCCATCTTGCGGCAGCCCGGACACCAGCTCCGTCCGGTGCTCGCGGCCGCTAGCTAGCCAAGATATCTCCGTCCAGCTGCTTGTCTGCAAGGTTTGCTAGCTAGATTGGCACGGCGGCGCGGCGGCTTGCTCGCTGCGTCGCCGCTTAAGGCCAAGCCATCTCGCTCGAGCGAGCGCTGCCAGGCGGCTTGCTCGCCGTGAGTCATCATGCTCGCCAACAGAAGTCCGGCAGGTCCGGCGGACCGGCGGCCAACTTGCTCATCACCGGCGCCACCAACGAACACACATCAATACTGTTTGAAGTAATGTTCAGAAAAAATAATGATTTGAGGGGGAATAACATGATAGAAGGTCAGATGTGGGTCCGTCGTGTTAACGGCCAAACAAAATGTGTTGGTTTAAGCTGCCTCGTCAGCACGGACGTGTGGGCCAACCTTGTCATAAATGGGTTTAAACTAACCTAATCGGTATGTAGTTGTTTTTTGCGTGGATTAAGAAATTTTGGCTATGTTTTTGCTATTTTTTGTACAATAGATTCTTCCTATGGCTGGTTGAAAGTGGTAGTTTTTTTTGTTAAATACTCTACATATTGTAAGTAGGAGTGGAAGTTAAGCTTTGGAACTCAATAAGCAAGGCTAGTTACATAGTGCATATGTGTACATGATTGAAAGTAAATATCAACCATGAGTGACTAATGTCTTGATGGAAAACTCGGAACTATGGAATACTAGGGAAAAAATTGCATGGTTGGAAATACTAGCAATGTTCATGTGCATTGCAATGAATCATAATTAGAATAATACTTATTCACAAACTTGATACAAAACACTCTAATTTTGATATACATATGTCACTAGAGATATATTATTTTTTTGGGCTGTTTTGGTGAGGTCAGGGAGGGATGTGGTTGGTTTTAAGATACTAATTATGGGTTTTTCTGCAAATTGGTAGACAAGTGGGATGTTGGTGAGAAAAGGCAACAACTTACCTCACAGTCATTAGATGTAGTCTAATGGTCACAAACGACGGATGGCAGACACACCATCATCACCAACTTAGTCTTCTGTAGGAGTACTAGCAAGATTCGTGCATTGCACGGAACATCAAGATGCAATTTTTTATAAAAACACTCATTGTGATTGACCCATGTGGGAGTAATCCCATGTGTGAAAACTAATGATATCTCGAGAAATAGGAGATAAGGTGAAGAGGAGTGGGGTGTGGTGGTGATTGGTGGTCGGACTGAGCTGAGGCATGGGGATTGACGACGCCGGTAGCGGCCACCAGGCCAGTTTGTTCCAGAGGCTTCCTTTCTTAATTGCTCAACAATGAGGTTGTTGGAGATAAGGATGAACGATGGAAGGCCTTGTCTGCAAATGTGGAGAGGGGTGTGGGTATCTTTTTGTTTAATTTCCATCAGTCAGATATAGATCGGGCGGTCTATATAGCAAGATGGCACGCGTACCATCATCACCAACTCGGTTTTTTAAAAGAGAAGAAATATAAGTATGGAGATACAAACGTATTATCGATACTTGTTTCCGTAAACTAGCATCTACATTCTATTCAACGCCTCAGCATGTGAGGCCTTAGCACAATGACTTCTCGACTATGTAAAACAAAGGTTTTCCCGTCGGCGATAAGGAGGGGGTGACAGCGGCACGCTTTTTGGCTTGCTCTAGTCCTAGTAGTCATACTAGCTAGGTGGTCTAAGCACGTGTAGATTTATTCTTTTTTCACGTCTCGTGTTCGTCGTACTGCCATGATTGTTGATGAATGGATGGTAAGTTATTCACGGGGAAACCCTTGTTGAGCGTGTTTGCAAGAGACAGAGAGAGAGAGAGAGAGAGAGAGAGAGAGAGAGAATGTGCGTGTGTGATATGTCTAGAGACTGAGGCAATGATAATAGATTCTTTGTGTCTATGTGTGTGGAGGATAGAGAGAGAGATGTACATGGGGCTTTGTGTTGTGTAACATGGAGACACATATACATAATTAAGAGAGTGAGTGTGTGAGATACACATGCGGACATGGGGAGAGATGAGGATCCAGATTAATGGGTGTTTGTGCGTGTCTTTGTGTATTTGTGTGCGCGTTTGTGTGTGAGAGGGAGTGTGTGTTTGTGGAGTAGAGAGACCACTAATGATGTAAACCTAGTATAAGGGAAGGGGGAATGGTGTGACATGTGTAGTAGCAGGATAGCATGGGTGCGGGCGGGGAGCAGACTATTTGGAAGAGACATCGAGTGTGTGTGGGAGAGGGGTGTGAGAGCGAGAGAGAGAGAGAGAGAGAGAGAGAGAGAGAGAGAGAGAGCTAGCGACGGAGAGAGAGAGAGAGAGAGAGAGAGAGAGAGAGAGAGAGAGAGGAAGAGAGGGGGCGAGAGAGGGGGCGTTTGTGTCCATAAATGGCGTATAGATAGGGAGACAATGTTGATGTTGTTTGATATTGGCCTATGTACGGAGACGCAAGGGAAGCGAGTCGTCGTGTGTGTGATAGGGAACTCATGAGAGATCTAGAATAGATGGTGTAGAGAACTATGTGCGAGATCGAGAACGAAGATACATTAGGGAGCTATGGAAAGAGTCACGACATATATGTATACAGGGAGGAGCTGGGGCGGGTCCACATGTGGGAGAGATAGAAAGAGGAGAGTGGTGCACAAGGAGACAAAGTGTGCTTGGTTTGCAGTGGGTGTGGTGTGTGAGGTGAGTGTGCGAGAACCACATAACTAGGGAGATAGATGTTTGGGGGCGACGTTTTGTGTGTATGGGAAAGATACACTTTACATAGTGCGTGTGCTTGGGAAAGAGAGATGTCGGGAGATCTAGCTAGAGAGTGGGGGAAGAGATGTGTGCATGCCCAAGAGGCAAAGTGATAGAGACCTATATTGGGGTCCGGACTTTAGAAGAGAGAGGGTGTTAATGTGCTTGTGTGTTGGTGTTTGGGGGAGAGAACGAGTTCTCTCTGTGTGTGGGAGGGTGGGCGACGAGGGGTGGGGGTGGGCGATGAGGGGGGGGTTGGCTTTGATAAAGAGTGAGGTGTCTATATTTGAGGGACTTTAGCGTAATTGAGATATAGATGGTCAATAGTGTGTGCACTCATGGTTGATCAATTTGTTTCACAGTTTGGACTATGAGATAACGATACTTTTGAACATGCGTGATATACCTTGATGTACCAGAATTACAAACCTAAGATTTGAATTTTGGAATTCGACTCCATCATTAGCTTTTGTAATTCATTTAAACGGAGGTACATTTTTTAAGCCGGGATTTTGTGATTTCAAATTCATATATCAAACCTAGAGATATACACATACGGGCATGTTCAAACTTTATAATCATCCACTTTATTCATACACATACACATTTTTGCTTGTGTCATCATATTTAGGATAAACACATTAGGAATTTCATTTGAATTGGACCGTATGATGGTACTTGCTTGTAGTAGCTCAATGATCCATATTTGAATTGAATGCACAATCTAAGTTTCGAGTTGGAGACATTGATTTTCAAAACTTGCACTTTTTTTGCATGCAAATCAAACAAATTCTCGGCCATGATATCATAGTCGGCCGTACAAGAGCAGAATATAATTTCAGGCGCCAAAAGCTTTCAAACTTCCCGCTCACATCGAAATATTCCGCGCCCGAAAGTTTAGCCCTGTGATATTCCTGTTTTACCCCTACCACATGAACGAAAAAGGGCTGCTTTGGTAACTCCATTGTTTTCCCCTCTTTTCCCCCAACATTCTTCCCAGAGCCCCTCCCCTTACCCTCCCCGACCCCCCCCCCCCAACCACGGCAAGCCGCCGAATCTAGTCCTCCGCCGAAGCGGTGGACCTCACACCCCAACGGATCTACCTTCCGCACCTTGGAACCCCCAACTGTCAACTCACCACTTCACCGGAGCCGCTTCAGCGACTGGCTTGTCCACCGCTCCAGATCTCCTGGACCGCCATCATGGTCCACCGCACCGGATCTGCTTAACCGACACCCTCGTCCACCACAGTGTAGGCCCTTCACTGACTCCCTCATCCGTCCCTTTGCTGGCCCTTCATACAAGCACTCGTCCGCTGCAACAGATCCGCCTCACCGAAAGCATCGCATAACGCGCTCGACGGTTTTCGTCCCATCGCACCGACCCGTTCCATGGACGCCAGATTCAACTCCACCGACCGCTTTCTACCGATGCCGCTGCCTCATCAGGTTATTTCGATTTGTACTCCTTCGGTTTTTCTCTTTATCGTGCAACCGTTCACTTACCACAGATGAGCTTTCTTGTATGTCGACAGGCGCCGCAACCGTAGCACCGGAGCCGCTTCAGCGACGGCGACAGCCGGCCCAAACTCAACCGCAACACGAGCACCATCGATGATCCTTAGCTATCAAGTATGCCAACGATACCCATACGCCGCCGAGAATCAGGTACTATTATCCAACGGCCGGCGCCTACGTTCACTTTCATAGCATAAGCACCGCACCTTTTAATTTCTTCAGGGCATCATTCAATTTTTCATGAGACGCGCTATTCTGCTTGCACCTGTAGGGCCATACTTCTAGCAGTGAACATGTTACTGTCGGCGTTCTGGGAACGGGGGCCCCAGACTTGCCTGCCTGCGGCCTGCGGCGTGGCTCAAGGGGTGGCCCATCAAGGCCCATCTTCATCAGCACAAGCTCAAGACCCTCGCGAGGGGCCAAGATTGCAGGCGGACAACAGGAAGCCTCCTCAGGAACGGCCTCGTCAGGCTGGCTCGCGAGGACGCGGAGAGATCAAGGCGGGGTACCTCACGAGGTGCCCATGACGTAAGCCATGACGACCAAGGGCGCCAGCCCACGCAGTGTCCTCCTTTCCTCTTTGGTGCAAAGGGAGCAAGCGCAGGCGAGGGCATCAAGCAAAGGCATCCATTTCGGTTCAACAAGACCAAGACCGTCGCAACGGCAGGAAGGAAGTCATTGTGGAGCCCAAGCCAAGGCCACCACAGAGCCTTTGATAGGCGAGGACCAACTTTAGTCAGGATAAGTGTACTAGATGTTCCCCTTCAAAATGGCCAATTGTTGGCGCCCTTCCCGCTCAATATTTGGGAAGAGGCCCAGGGCCTTTGCCTATAAATAGGACTAGCCACCCACAGGGTAGAGGCATCTAGAAATCTTGGAGATCACACAGAGAAAGAGACAGAGGAGCGACTGAACTCCCCCTAGCAGTTCATCGCACCAGCCAAGAGCAAACCCTCGCGAGGCTGTTCTCCCTTGTATTGTTCATCATCATCAGCCCAGAGGCAATTCACCACACCACAAACTAGAGTAGGTTATTACACCACAATGGTTGGCCGAACTAGTATAAACCATGTGTCTCTTGTGTTGTTCCTTTCATAGTTTAAATCCTAGCGACGCGGCGAGGTGCAGGTAGGTAGATGGCGAGATCTCCGCGCGCACCCCAGTGTTCAAACCTAGAGGGTCTGCCGGAACCCGAAATCTGACATTTGGCGCGCCAGGTAGTAGGTCTTGTGAATCCTGCTCCCGCTTCGCGCCCGTCGCCTCGTCATCATCATGTCCGGCGACCAGGCGAGCAACCACGATCCACAGGCGGCCTGGCCCGCCCATGCCAGCCGCTTCGCCCGGGCGACCCCATGCCCAGGCAGCTCGCGGTCCAGGCGCTGCGGGCAGCATGAGCGGCAGCGATCAACAGCTCTCACGCCACGGCAGCGGCACGGCGGCGAGGGCCTCCAACCACGCCGCGGCCACGACGCCGTACACCCGACGGGAGCAGGCGAACTCAAGGGCCGCGCTCACAGTGGCCCGAGAGCTACTGCAATGCAAGCTGCTGGAGGGCGGCCACGACGAGCTGCTAGAGCGGGTGGCAGAGCTCCTAGGCTTCGCCGCCTCGGGGGCTCACCCCTTCTGCACCCAACTCCCACCTCAGGTCCAGGGGGGCCCGCGCGGGGGCTCCATGCACGCCCGCGCAACTCCAAGGGGACTCCAAGGCCACCCCAACGCCATCCAGGACGCCAGCACCGGGCCAGCAGCGGCGCTGCCTCCGCCCCCGGCCAGCGAAGAAGGACTCATCACGACCCACGGCCCCAGTGGACCGCCGCGCTACCACCCCCAGGTGGGCGCCTCAAGCAGAGCTGCATGGCACATGGAGCACTACGGCGCGGCCTTCGGGATGGCGGCCCCAGAAGAGTACGTGCCCTACATGATGGACCAAGGGCACGCGCATGAGGACGAACAAGGCTCGCTCCTCGGCCCAAGCTGTGGGGACGAGGCACCGGCTGAGCTCTTCCAGAGCCCCGGAAGGCCTCGTCGGCCATGCCGAAGCGACGATTATCAGTACCGCTAATTCCTCAGAGCAGGCATACGCTAACCATGGATGGCAGGAGGTGCAGTGTCGCCACACGGGCGGCTGCCCCGCTCCAGCAGTTTCCTACCCCTCAGGAGGAGGGCGCCGGGGGCTGCAGGAGAGGGGCCAGGATCCGGCATCACCACCGCGGCGTTCGGAGCAAGGCGTCCTCAGGAGGTAGGCCCTCTGCTGGGGAGGTGCCTCAGGGCCTGCCCCTGGCAGAGGACCCGTGGTCGTCGGGGGAATCGCTGGCGACCGCTCTACCCCATCGGCGGCGTCCTGGTTTCCGGTTGTCGTCGGTGGCACTAGAGTGTGGCGCAAGGCGGGGCCCTCGTCTGGTGATATGAAGCAAGGCCGGTACCTGTGAAGAAGGCCCAAGTGCTCGTGAAGCTCGCCGCCCGTGACACTCTCACGTAATAATGAGTGGGGCTGTACACGCCCGGAGTCTCAGGGTGCCGGCCTCGAGCCCTGGGCTCCCTCCCACGCCCGATGGCAGCACTTAGCTCCGCTACTGGTGAGAAGACGTCCAAGACTAGACTAGGTGCCGGACGCGGCCTTTTTCTGCTTTCATTGCTTTTTCCCTTGGCTGTCATTTTCCCCCGTTGGATTTAAGTTGGATTTGAGCTTGAGATTTGCGTGTGTCCGGGGAAGGGGTGTTTAGTCTCATTCGAGCAATCTCTCGCGTTCTGGTTACCACTTTGCCTCAGCTGCCTCCCCTCATGAGCCCCTCGCGAGCCGGGTGAGGCCTAGCTTGCGTGCAGCCAAGACTGCCATCGCCGCGCCCTCTCAGGAGGTTTTTATTACAGGTCCTATGGGCTCGATCACGAGACACTCGAGACACCGCAGCCCTCCGCAGGCTATCTCAGGGCTCACATGGGTCAAAGGTAAACAAACCAGCCAGCTCGTCGCAAAGCCAGCCACTTGGCGCAGGCGTACGGGTGATATCGCATCTACTAATACGCTGAATGCAAGTTTTTTACATGAGGGGCTCCCCCTCCCACAATGCTCTTACAACCTTCAGGGCAAAGCCCGAACTCTATTTGCGCAGGGTAAGAAAGCAGGCACAACACGCAGTCAGTCGGATAAATCCCCCAATGCATCCTCAGGGGCACCTCCTGAATCGTCGCTGGCGTCGCTGGCCTCGCCATCGCTCTCCGCGTTGCCGTTAGCAGCGTCAGGGCCGTTCACCATGCCGCCCTCATCAGCAGCTACGACCACGCCGTCGTTATCAGAAGCAAAGGCCTTGACGAGGGTATCCACATTGTCTTCCACCCGGTCGCCAGTCGTCCGGACGGCACGGGGTGCTGAAGCGATAACGGCGTCAAAGTCGGGTTGGGGTCCATGTTTGAAGATGGCGAAGACATGAGAAAAGCGGCGCCCGGCGGCGCGGCTCCTCCTCCACCAACATGTTGGCTCGACTAATCGCACCTCCAGCTGCGTCACCACGTCGGTGAAGAACTGAAGGTTGCCAGCATAGTTGACAGCGTGGGGCTCGCCGACGGCCACCTCGCAGATGTTACCCAAGGTTGTGTTGGCTCTCTCCCGGAGCGTGGTGAGCATGGGGCCGTGCTCGTGCTCCAGGATCCGCCGCTGGCGTATCTCATCCTCGTTTTGCCGCGCAACGGCCTCGGCCTCGTCCACCCGTTGACGGAGAAGAAGCGCCTCAGTGCGGGAGGTAGTCAGCTCCTCCTGCGCCATGCCAAGAGCGGCCCGGGAAGCATCGGCCCGCCACGCGTCGCCGTCCAGCTTGGCCCTCAGGGCGGCGGTCCTGCCTTCAGCCTCGACCCGGATCAACCCCAGCCTCTCCTCGAACTCGCGCTCAAGGTTCAAGCGGGCCATCGCCACCCAGCGTCCAACCTCTTCCAGGACGCGGGCTTCCCGCGCAGCGACGTCATCCTCCGCCTGCATCACCAAGCGCTCCCTTGTCTCCAGACGCTCAAGATCGCGTGCGTGTTCGGCAGCTTCCAGCATCAGTGCCTCGTCACGCCTCTGGAGCTCTGTCTGGTCGACCGAAGCCACCTTCATCGACGCAAGGGCCGTCTCATGCAGCTCCACCTGCTGCTCCAGGGAATGGCACCGGGCCTGGAGTTCCCGCGCCCGCTCCTCCGCCGCCTCGCGCCGCCGGTCAGCCTCTCGGGCCTCCTCGACGACCGGGAATGGGCCTCCCGAGGCCGCCAAGAACGCCTCGGCTTCCTCATTGTCGAGAGTCACCACAGTGGCGCGCAAAGGGCAACAAATACCGCTTGCGCCTCTCTTCAGCCAGGCGCAGGCCCTCGGCCTCAAGGCGCGCGTCTTCGTCAGCGAGCTCTTCACCAAGCAGGCTCACCGCGTCAGCCGCCCTCCAAAGAAACCCTTGGCGAAGAGCGCGACGCTCCCGGGCGCGCTCGAGCACGTCTTCTGCGCCGTCATCCGCCCCAAGTAAGCGCGGAGGGCCACGAATCAGCGCTCCCCCTCTGGGCAGGGGGCTGGGGGCTGGCGCCCTCGCGATGGCCGAGCACGCCTCGCTAGAAGCCCGGCCTGGAGCCAGCCCATCCCCAAACGAAGAGCGCAGGGCTGACCTCAGCCAATCACCATCCACGACCAGACGAGAAGCCCAAGGCAGGCTGGCTATGCCCCGAGAAGGCTCGCGAAGGAGGGTCGCGAGGCGCGCGGAGCCGCGATGCGCCACAGGATGGCTCCTCAGTCATCTCCGTGAGCTCGGCAGGAAGGGCCCTGCAGAGCAAGGATCAGCCAAAACAACGGGAGGATCAGGAGCTAGGAAAGGGGAACACTTACTCATCAATGGCGAAATACTTCCTCCGCTTCAACAGGCGGCAAGGGTAATCGTCACCCAAGGCCTCCCTTCTCTTTCGAAGAGCCTCGAAGTCCATGCGGAAGCAGCCCAGGAGTTGAGCGCATGGGTCAGCCTGCGACGAGGAAGAAGCATCAAGGTGACCAGCGTCAGGGGCGTCGTCCTGATGCACGCCGCCGGTCGCCTCACCAAGAAGGGTAGCTGGGGCCTTAGGGGCCTCAACAACGGGCGGCTCAACGCCTCCAGCCACAGCAGTACGGGCCTCAGGAGCTGCCCCCTCAGGAGTACTGCCTGGCCTCGTCATTGTCGGCGTTCTGGGAACGGGGGTCCCCACACTTGCCTGCCTGCGGCCTACGGCGTGGCTCAAAGGAGGCCCAGGACAGCCCATCTTCATCAACACAAGCTCAAGACCCCCGCGAGGGGCCAAGCCTCGCGGGGCAGACGGTCAGGAGCTTCCTCAGGCACGGCCTCGTCAGGCTGGCTCATGAGGAGGCGGAGAGTTCAAGGCAGGGTACCTCGCGAGGTGCCCGTGACGCAAGCCATGACGACCAAGGGCGCCCGATCGAGCGCCAGCCAAGAACGTCCCCTTTCCTCTTTGGTGCAAAGGGAGCAAGCGCAGCAAGAGCATCAAGCAAAGGCATCCATTTCGTGCAACAAGACAAAGACCAGCCCCAACGGCTGGAAGGAGTCATCGTGGAGCCCAAGCGGCGTCATCACCAGAGCCTTTGGCGGCGAGGACCAACTTTAGTCAGGATAAGTGTACCCGCTGTTCCCCTTCAAAATGGCCAATTGTTGGCGCCCTTCCCGCTCAATATTTGGGAAGAGGCCCCGGGCCTTCGTCTATATAAGTAGAGCTAGCCACCATAGTAGAGAGGAGAGATCGGACGAGAGAACGATCGGATAGAAAGGGATCGGACGATCGGCATTCAGATCAGATAGAGATAGAGACCCGATCCTCAAGCTAGAGCGATGGGACACCACCTAGCAGTTCATCACATCCACCAAGAACAGACCCTCGCGAGGCTGTTCTTCCCTGTACTGTTCTTCATCAGCCCAAGAGGCAATCCACCACACCACAAACTAGAGTAGGGTATTACACCACAACGGTGGCCCGAACTAGTATAAATCTCATGTCTCTTGTGCTGTTCTCCTTAGTAGTTTAGGTCCTTGCAATTCGGCGAGGTACGAGACGGTGGAGGGTTGGATCTCCGCGCGCACCCCAGAGTTCGAACCTTAAGGGTCTGCCGGAACCCGAAATCCGACATTTGGCGCGCCAGGTAGGGGTGTGCCGGAATCTTCCTTTCGTCGCGTCGTTCTTCCCCGACCACCGCAACCATGTCTGACGCTCGTCGGGCCCGCGCCGAGCACCGAGCCGCCCTCGCCTCCCACGTCGCCCAGACGGCTCCCGTCGGCGGGTGTCCTCGTCGTTCCCCGTCGCCTGCCGTCAACGCCGCCACCGGCCCGGCGGGGAACAAGCAACAGCGTCGCCCCAAAGACCCGTCCATGAGGCGGGACGGCTGCCGCCACGCCGCTCACCTCGCTGGTTCTTCGTCGCGCCGCGCCCAGCGCCATGGAGGCCCGAGCTGCACTCATCGCGCTAACGAAGCTCTGCGCTTCTCGCCCGTCGATGACGTCTATGAAGAATGGCTCGACCGAGCCGCCGAAGCTTCGTCCAAGCTGCAGGAGGCGACCTGCCGTCCGTCTCGCTGCACTGCACCCGCCCGCTGCTGGCGATGAAGCTCCGGGCGCCTCGGCCGCCTCCTCCTCAAGACGGGCGCCTGGCCCCAAGCGCGCGGCCTGGCGGAACCTGCTCCGCCAGCACCGGCTGCAACAAGAGCAGAGCTGCCAAGAAGTTCCTCGCCCGCAGGAAGCTGCCCGAGCGCTCCCCGCTCCAGCACGTCAAGACCCTGCGCTGCCCCCAGCCGCGGCGCAGGGAGACCCACAAGACCAAGCTCTCTGCCGTCCGAGGCCCCCCGCGGCCACGGCGGGCTGCCGCGCCTTCACCCCCGAGCTGCACAGCGTCGTGTGGCCCGCCAAGTTCAAGCCAGACCTGCCTCCACGCTATGACGGCACCACCGACCCTATGGAGTTCCTCCAGCTCTACGAGCTGGGCATCAAGGCTGCCAACGGGGATGAAAAGGTCATGGCGAACTGGTTTCCCATGGCGCTCAAAGACGGAGCCCGCACCTGGCTCCTGAATCTGGCCCCAGGCACGATCTCTTCCTGGGCCGAGATGCGCACCCGCTTCATCGCCAACTTCCAAGGTACTCGCGACCGGCCACCCGCGCAAAAGTACATCCAGCGCTTCAACAATGCGCGCCTCAAGATCCCCAGGGTAACGGAGGAGGCCATCATCTCTGCCTTCTCCGACGGCGTGCGCGACGTCAAGATGAAGGAGGAGCTGGCGATGCATGAAGATCTGTGCACCTCCCTGGAGCTGTTCAACTTGGCGACCAAGTGCGCCAGGGCTGAGGAGGGGCGCCTCTCCCTCCTCGAGCTGCCTGCCGCGGATCCAGAAGAGAAGAAGTCCAAGGCTAAGAACATGAAGCGCAAGAGGGCTGCCGTGCTCGCGGCCGAACCAGACACCAAGCGCGGCAGAGATCAGCCCGAGTCCTCTAAGTGCAGCCTGTACTGCGTGTACCACGACCTCCACACCCACAACACCAATGAATGTCAAGAGCTCACTGTGTCTTGAAGGAAGGGTCGGCAGACGCCCGAAGCGCAGCGACGGGCTACGGCCGAGGAGGAGGAAGGAATGCAGACGCTGGGAAGACATGCACGCCGCCAAGGGTGGCGCGACAAACCTCGCGAGGACCGGCCGGCAAGACCCACCTCGCGAGGGGGGCCGAGGGATCAGCCTCATGAGGATCGCCCGCAGGGAACGCATGCCTCCCTCCACGCCGCCACCAGGGAGAATCGAAGACCGTCATCAGGGTGAGGGGGCTGGGGGCTTCCAGGAAGCGCGTGCGATCGCCTGCATCCTGGGTGGAGCTCAAGCCCCAGCCTCTCAGCGCATCTTCAAGCAGTTCGCCCGCGAAGTGAATGCAGTCCTCCCCAAGCTCGAGTCCACGCGCCCTCTCAGGTGGTCGGCGTGCGCCATCACGTTCAGCTCAGCAGATCAGCTCAAGTGCGCAGCCACAGCCGGAGTTCTCCCGATGCTTTGCTCCCCAATCATCAACAACGTGCTGGTCACCAAGACCCTCATCGACGGCGGAGCGGGCCTCAACGTCCTGTCCGTGGAGACATTCAACAATCTTCAAGTGCCTTACAGTCAGCTTCAGCCAACCAAGCCTTTCTCTGGAGTCACCGACGGCTCCACGGTCCCGATCGGGCAGGTCCGCCTTCCTATCACCTTCGGGGCCCGCGACAACTACCACACCGAGCTCATCGACTTCGACGTCGCCCACATTCGCCATTGCCAGATAACGCCATCCTCGGGTACCCAACGTTGGCCAAGTTCATGGCCGTAACCCACCACGGCTACAACATCCTCAAGATGCCAGGAAGCGGCGGAGTCATCACGGTGCCTGTGAAGAGAGGGATGCAGTGTGCTCCCTGGAGTGAGATTTTCAGGCCGCATCGCTGGAAGACCAAGATCACAGCAGCAAGAGGCCTCCCGAGGCCGCACCAAAGAAGAAGAAGACATCGACCGGCCCGGCTCTTCAAGAGACAGGCCCCTCAGGGTCCGCACCGGGCCAGGGGGAGCCTCCTTCCATCGCATAGGAGAGCGCGCCCGACGCCCTCCTCAGGCAGGGCTCGGGGCTCTCCCCGAGGGCCACCGACCTCGCCAAGGTCTCGAGGGAGGCGCTTGGGCACCACGTGGGCGTGTTTGAAGCACGCTTCCCGCAAGGTGATCAAGACCAGGAGCACAGAACCCTCAAGAGTTCATCAGCAAGGCCATTCAGGAGCTACAGGAGTCAAGGGTCATGAGGGGCAGCCGCCGCCTACCCGCTGTGGCCCCCCATCCAGGTGAGGATGGTGGGCTGCGCGTCTGCATCGACATACCAGGGCTCACCCGAGCCGCATCTCAAGAGTGCCTTTGGCCCTCGCGAGTGGGACATTGCGAGGGTCCGCCCCACAGCTACGTACGCATGCCTTATGGCCAGCCAAACGCGGCTGCTGCGCACCAGCGTCTCATGAGGACGATCCTGGAGGCTCAAGAGGTCGTGCACGCCTGCAGCCTGGCGGAGATGGAGATGGCCCATGAGGAGCCGCCAGCGCCTCCGAGCCTCCCGAGGCCCCCGGCCTGGGGCTCGTGAGGATCGGCTCCCGCAGCCCACCGAGTCTGCTACATCAACAACCCTTCATCCCCAACATCGCCAGTGGCGTCTTTAATTTTATTTCCTACTGGGAGGCGCCTTTCAGGTCAGATTATTCCCGTGCCGCGTGGGTCCGCCCTGCGGCATGTATCCCTTTATTTCATGTCTTTAGCTTATCCTGTTGGGGGCGCCTCGGCTGCATCATCCCCAAGCCGCCGGGCCAGTCCAGTAGCATGTATCCTTCATGCGTTTTCCTTAGGATTATGCTCTCGTTCCACCATGCTTGTTATTTGGTGCCTTTTCCTAGGTGGCGGAACCTTGCACGTTAAAGGGGGGGGTACCTGAGCATCGCGACTCAGGGCTCCTACCGCTCTCCGCCCTCACCCTCTGGTCTTGTCCATGGCATCGCGACTGGCTTGCTCGCAACGGCCGAGACCAGCCCGAGCCGGGACCCGAGGACGTGAGTTTCACATCTAACCCGACTTTGGCGCATTAAAGGGGGGTGCCTGAGCATCGCGACTCAGGCTCCTACCGCTCTCCGCCCTCACCCTCTGGTCTTGTCCATGGCATCGCGACCAGCTTGCCGAAGAACGGTGAGACCAGCCCGAGAGCTGGGACCCGAGGACATAGAGTTGTTGCGTCTGACCCATCTTGCGCGTTAAAGGGGGGGGGGTGCCTGAGCATCACGACTCAGGGCTCCTACCGGCCCTCCGGCCCTCACCCTCTGGTCTTGTCCATGGCATCGCGACCTGGCTTGATAGCGACGGCTGAGACCAGCCAGAGCCGGGACCCGAGGACGTGAGTTGCGCCATCTAACCTAGCTTCGTTAAAGGGGGTGCCCGAGCATCGCAACTCGTGGCTCCTACCGGCTCTCCGACCCTCACCCTCCGGGTCTTGTCCATGGCATCGCGACACGGCTTGCCAGCCGACGGCCGAGACCAGCCCGAGAGCCGGGACCAAGACGAGAGCACCGGCATCCGCCAAATTTGCGTGAACACACTCGAAGATAAGGCCAGAGCCAGCGCAACCCGCCTTTGAGGTAGGGCCTCGTGAGTCCCGTCTTTGGCTCATGGGTGCCCAGATACACCTCGTCCAGCCCTACCGTGCAAGCCACGTGTCGTGGTGGGTCAGATATGCCGGGGCTCCTCCCGAGGGGAGCCCCTCCCACGCTCCAGATGGAAGCACCATGCTCCATTGCCGACGACACTGCCGAGGAGCGGCTATGCCCGTACGCATGTTGAAGCTCTATGCTCCGCGCTGGTGATAAACAACTGAGGGTGGCCTCCGGGTCGCATCAACCTTAGGGAGCCCAGAGCTAGTGTCTGGCCTCGTCGCAACGCCTCCCCTCGGGAGCGCCGCGCGAGGGGGCTCGGCACGGAGGCTGCGCCTGGGTCACGCTCAGACGCACGCCACCCAGCCAGGCCCCTCGGGCCTAGTTCATCGCACGTCACTCCCCGAGCGGAGCCAAGGTACGCATGCTGTTTGAGCGTCAAGGGGGACTCCTGAGCATCGCGACTCAGGAGCCTAACTGGTCACGTAGCCCCTCACCCCTTAGTTCCGAAAGGCTAACGGCGATTGAGGTATCTTGCGGGCCGGGCTGCAGATGTAGAACGGTGGGTCCGCCACGCGTCTCACCTCCCTACTTGCTGTTCAGGCGCCAAGGGGACTCTCGAGAATCGCGATCGAGGAGCCTAACTTGTCACGTAGCCCCTCACTCCTTGGTCCCGTCCCGGTTTTCGGTCGGGGCTAAGCGGGCCGGCTGAGGTATCTTGTGGGGCGGGCTCTGCCACGGTGTAGAACATAAGCAAGTAGGAAGCACAAATTTCAAGGAATTCAAAAGCAAATATTACAGTCCACACTGTCATCGCAATACCAAACGCAAGTTTAAACGCCTCCCCGAGGCATGATGCACGTGCAGGAATTAAAAGCAAGACAGGAGCCGCAACGGAGTCACTTGTCGGCGGTGGAACAGCGTGGAGTGGGCTCGCCTCGCGAAGCAGCAGGGCCGGCAGCGCCCTACGCTTGGTTCTCAAGGCCCCGGAACTTCCCAACAGAGCCTTGACCCTTCACAGCCTCGGCGTGGCGGTAGCTGCATGCTCGCCGCTTGCCGGCTCCAAAGAGGCTGTCCATGTCGACGCTGGGATCGCGAAGATAGATGTGGGTGAGGATCCGCGTCAGTGCCGCAGAAGACAAGACACGCGCCTCGGCCTCAGCCGTGGGGCCAAGACCAAGGGAGATATCTTCAAGAGCACGAATCAGGAAGGGAAGCAGCTTGGCGGGGCTGTCCTTTGCGCCGGCCAGTGGGCTCTCCAGGCCGCTATCATAGAGCTCCCTCAGCAAGGCGCGAGCCTTCACCTCCATATCCATGAAGGCCACACGATCTTCGGCAAGAACCCGCGCCTTGGCGTCCAGCTCGACCCTCCTCGCCTCCAGTTCCTGCTCCAGTAGCTGCCTAGGCGGTCACGACGCTTCTTCAGCTTGGCCTCCCGGTCCTTGGCGGCCGCCTCCCGAGCCTTCCTGCTTTCCTCCTGCTCCTGGCGGAGGCGGTCCTCCTCGGCGAGCTGGTTTTGCAGGCCCTTCAGCGCGCCCTCCGGTGTCTCACAATGACCTTGGATGTTGGCTGCCTCCCCAAGGCAGCATCGCTGGCTACCTTCGCCTCACGAACAGCTCTGCTTCTCCTCGTCATAAGCCGTCGAGGCCTGGACCAGCGCCGCCCGAATCAGCGTCGGCGCTGAATCCAGCCAGAGGCCAGCTCAAGCGCCCGGCCACCAGACGAGGGTCGGCGCCCAGAAGATCTGCCGTGGCGGTCCATTCAGCGGCAAGACGATCCAGATGGGAGGAGTCGGAGAAGCAGCTGGTGGAAGTAGGAGGAGATGGCGGCGGCGTAAGCCACCGCACCTCGAGGCGGAACCGGTGGCGCCACGACAACAAAGGGAGGCAGCGCCAAGCAAGGGCACCTCGGAGGTCGCTTTGGGCCAAGAAATTTGGCTTCGCCCAGCCGAACTCGGCCGAACCTCACTGGAGCGCCCGGCAGGAGAGGCCTGGGCGTCGGGATCATCTTCTTTTTTCGAGGCAGAGGCACCGCCACGGATGGGGCCTCAGATCCCCTTCAGCTTCTTTCGCCACAGGCGCCAAATGGATGAAGAACATGGACATCGATCCCGTCGACAGAACAATAATCACGACGGGAAGCAGGCACTTACAAGTCGTCACTGGCGGACTCGAGCAGCCTCCGGCCATACTTGAAGCCCGAGAGCCGGCTGCAGGGATCAGCTTCAAGGGGACCAGGAGCAGGAGGCGCGTCTGCGGATCGCCCCGGGGCCGGGGCGGACCCGCGGGGGACCAGCCCAGTCCGGTCCTTCTTCGGGATAGGGGGCAGCCCAGTCCGGTCCTTCTTCAGGATCGGGGGCAGGCTTCTGCCTCCTCGCTCATCCTCATCCTCGTCATCGTCACTCTCGGGGTGGCGGAGAACGCGGGGCCTGCGCCGCAGGGGGGAGCCCTTGACTCCGCCCCCGAATCAACCCCCTCTCCTGGCTCTCTTTCCTCCACCTCTTCGTCGGAGTCGGAAGAGGACACGTCCACCAGGTCCTCCGGAGCCTCCGCGGGCACGAGCCCGTCCCCGTTGAATGCAGGCATGGACCCAACAACCTGCTCCCAATCCTCACGAAAGAACAGAGGCGCGGGGGTGCCCTCCGGTCTCGCCACATCGCCCCCAACCAAGGACTGAAGGACCGTCGCCAGATCCTCGCTGCCAGGCCACGGGCTCGGGTGAGGCCTCCACATCGAAGCGAAGTCTTGGAGAAGCGGAGCCGGTTGGTGCTCCAGAACTCCCTCAGCGATGCAGTCAGCCTCGCCGCCGCGCCCGTCGGTGGCTTCAGATCTGCATCCATCTTCTCCAGCACCAGCTAGCGCTGGGATCCCGGCTTCGCCGGGACCAGTCGTCGGAGCTCTCGGCGGGCTCCGTGGGCAGGATCAGCCGAGGGTGGATTCGCCCAGCATCCACCAAGACCCACTTGCTCCTGAAGCCCTCAATCCGCTTCCGAGGGTTGGAAATGGCGATGGCTCCGCCTTATGCGACGAAGCTCGCGCACGCGGAGGCGGAACCACGGGAGGCTCGGAGGAAGAAGTAGTGGCGCAGCAAGGCCACCGAGGGCTTCACCCCAACATGGGCCTCACAATAGTAGGCGAAGATTGCCAGAAGAAGGACGGAGTTGGGATGGAGGTGCAGAGCTTGGATGTTGTAGTGACGGAGGACGAAGAAGAAGAACTCAGAGAATGGAGGCACCAGACCAGCAATGATGGCGATCGTGAAGAAAGGGTAGAAGGTAATCCCCGACCCTCGAGGCGGAGGAGCCGACCTTGAACACCGACGTTCCATTGACGCCCTGCGCCTCGCCAACCGGGCGATCAGGCAAGGCTCGGCCACGACACATTCGGCGGGTCCAAGGCAGGAGAGTACCAGTTCGGCGAGGTTTGGCGAGGAGCCATGACTGGCTAGGGAATGAAGGTGGAGTGGATCTGAAGGTCTGGGAAGCAGGGAGGAGAGGCACAAGAAAGGGGATCTGAGCAGCAACTGGAGAAAGTAAAGGAGGCAAGGAAGATGCCACTCTATTATCAACCCACGTGGTTGCAGAGGCGCCCACGTCCAATCAACCGCCACGCGGCGCCCAAGGCCGCAGGCTGTTAGGGCCCACGACGCTTCGCACTTGCCCTTTCCCCTCTCTGCTCGGCCAAGTTCAGGCACGCCGTGGGCCCGGGGGCTACTGTCGGCGTTCTGGGAACGGGGGTCCCCAGACTTGCTCACTGCGGCTGCTGGCGTGGCTCAAAGGAGGCCAGGACAGCCCATCTTCATCAACACAAGCTCAAGACCCTCGCGAGGGGCTGAGCCTCATGAGGCGGACAGCCAGGAGCTTCCTCGAGCCTGACCCTCGTCGAGGCTGGCTCATGAGGAGGCGGAGAGTTCAAGGCAGGGTACCTCGCGAGGTACCCGTGGACGCAAGCCATGATTTACCAAGGGCGCTGGGCTGGCGCCACCACAAGTAGGTCCCCTTTCCTCTTTGGTGCAAAGGGAGCAAGCGCAGGCAAGAGCATCAAGCAAAGGCATCCGTTTCTGTGCAACAAGACCAAGACCAGCCCAACGGCTGGAAGGGAGTCATCGTGGAGCCCAAGCAGGCGTCATCACCAGAGCATTTGGTAGGCGAGGATCAACTTTAGTCAGGATAAGTGTACCCGTTGTCCCCTTCAAAATGGCCAATTGTTGGCGCCCTTCCCGCTCAATATTTGGGAAGAGGCCCAGGGCCTTCGTCTATATAAGTAGAGCTAGCTACCATAGTAGAGAGGAGAGATCGGACGAGAGAACGATCGGATAGAAAGGGATCAGACGATCGGCATTCAGATCAGATAGAGATAGAGACCCGATCCTCAAGCTAGAGCGACAGGACACCACCTAGCAGTTCATCACATCCACCAAGAATGTAACCTCATGAGGCTGTTCTTCCCTGTCTTATTCTTCATCAGCCCAAGAGGCAATCCACCACACCACAAACTAGAGTAGGGTATTACACCACAACGGTGGCTCGAACTAGTATAAATCTCGTGTCTCTTGTGTTGTTCTTCTTAGTAGTTTAGGTCCTTGCGATTCGGCGAGGTACGAGACGGTGGAGGGTTGGATCTCCGCGCACCCCAGAGTTCGAACCTTAAGGGTCTGCCGGAACCCAATCGACAGTCATCCCGGCTGGGGCCCTCGGCCTCCAAATGACCCGTGCCTCCCTGCCTCCGCCACTCGAGGAAGGATCAGGCGGCTGGAAGGGCAGTCACCACCAATGGGTTCTCGCGAGGCCCAATGAGGCCTGCGGGGCGCAGCCCCCATTCGTCGAAGCTGGGCATCTGATTCACAAAGTCACCCCTGTTCGAGCAGAAGTATAGCAAAGCCCCCCCTTGTCGGATGCTGCCGGGGGAAGGGTCCCCAGTCAAGACCAAGAGCACCTTCCTCAACGCTTCAGGCGTCAGGTCCTCCTCCTGGAGTCTCATGCGATCTTCACGACCGGCGAAGGCCCACGTCCATCGGGAGTGACGCTGGAGAGGGGCAATGCGGCATAACAGGAACTCCTTCACCACCTTGGGCGCCGTCACGTCGAGCGCCCTTAGGAACGCGAAGCGACGCCAGACGAAGATGAGCCGGGGGCTCGTGAGCGTCTCCTGGCCCCAGCCTGAATTGGGGACAGCGGGAGATGTTGGCTCTGAAAGCAGGGGGCTGGGCACCCCGACGTCCACGTATAGCCACCGCTCGCGGAACCCAGGCACGGGCTGAGGAAGGCTGAAATCAATCCCTGAAGCCGCTGTTTCTAGTGCGGCAATGAAGCTCACGCACCTCGAGCATTGGGTGGGGTTGATGAGGCTCAAAGAAAAGAAGTGATGCAGCAAGGCAACTGAAGGAGGGATGCCCATCATCGCCTCACAGACAAAGGCGAAAACGGCAAGAAGTGTAATGGATTCAGGACCCAAATGCATCATATGGATCTGGTAATTGGAAAGCACAACATTGAAGAAATTGGAAAAGGGGGGAACCAGTCCCGCCCACAGGGCGTCGGCAAAGTACCGGACCTCGGTGACTATTCTGTCGATGGAGAAGTGAGACGCGGGCCAGGCCGTCGTCCTCCCGCACTCATTGAAGATAGTGGCCAGAGCAGAGCTGACCTTGCCCAAGCCTTCTCGGTTGAGTATGATCGACCGATCGACAGCAGGAGCCGCCGACGACGGCGAGCGAGGCGGAGGCACAGGTTTCTTCCCTTTCCCCTTCTTCGCCGGAGCCATGGCGACGGAAGGGGGGAGGATTCAAGATTGTATTAGAAGCGGAGACTGGAGCTCAAGAGGAGGAAGAGCAGGGGACGGTCGAAGCAGCAAAAAGAGGGACGACTGTGTGCAACCACGGGTCCGCCTAGCTGGGCGCAAAATAAGGAGGCGTGGGGAACAAAGGTCACCATCGCCCAATCAATCAGCCACGCTGGCGCCGAGGTCAAGAAGTTGTTAGGGCCTGCGCGCTTGCACTTGCCCCTTCGTATCTCTGCTCGGCCAAGTCCAGCGCGCCTTTGGGCCCGGGTCTTGTCGGGCGTTGGGAACGGGGTCCCAGACTTGCCTGCGTGCGGCCTGCGGCGTGGCTCAAGGGGTGGCCCATCAAGGCCCATCTTCATCAGCACAAGCTCAAGACCCTCGCGAGGGGCCAAACCTCGCGGGGCGGACAACAGGGAGCTTCCTCAGGCACGGCCTCGTCAGGATGACTCGAGAGGAGGCGGAGAGATCAAGGCGGGGTACCTCACGAGGTGCCCATGACGCAAGCCATGACGACCAAGGGCGCCAGGCGGGCGCCAGCCCGTGTAGTGTCCTCCTTTCCTCTTTGGTGCAAAGGGAGCAAGCGCAGGCGAGAGCATCAAGTAAAGGCATCCGTTTCAGTGCAACAAGACCAAGACCGTCGCAACGACAGGAAGGAAGTCATTCTGGAGCCCAAGCCGGCGTCACCACCAGAGCCTTTGACAGGCGAGGACCAACTTTAGTCAGGATAATTGTACTAGATGTTCCCCTTCAAAATGGCCAATTGTTGGCGCCCTTCCCGCTCAATATTTGGGAAGAGGCCCAGGGCCTTTGCCTATAAATAGGACTAGCCACCCACAGGGTAGAGGCATCTACAAATCTTGGAGATCGCACAGAGAAAGAGAGAGAGGAGCGACTGAACTCCCCCTAGCAGTTCATTGCACCAGCCAAGAGCACTCATGAGGCTGTTCTCCCTTGTATTGTTCATCATCATCAGCCCAGAGGCAATCCACCACACCACAAACTAGAGTAGGGTATTACACCACAATGGTGGCCCGAACTAGTATAAACCCTGTGTCTCTTGTGTCGTTCCTTTCATAGTTTAGATCCTAGCGAGGCGGCGAGGTGCAGGTAGGTAGAGGGCGAGATCTCCATGCGCACCCCAGTGTTTGAACCTAGAGGGTCTGCCGAACCCGAAATCCGACAGTTACATGTGCTAAATTACATACCAGTGCACATATAGTTAATATGCTTTAGTTTTGTCCTAAGTATTACTGTACTTCCTTGATATCACTGCCTACTATTTTACTTATTGCATGCTATATTTATGATAATGGTGTTGTTCTGATGCCACCTGTTGGTTCCATCAGACCGCTTCATGTTCTCTATGCTTAATTACACATCAGCAAACTAGCATGTGGTTCCGCTGGTTTTTGTTCGTTTTACCCTACTTTTTCTGATGCTAGCTATAAAATCACTGCTCCGAGCCTCTGTTCATTACTTTTTTGTGTGTTCTTGATCTTCCCAAGCTGCATGAATAATTTGATGCTTCTATTAATTATGGAGATGCCAACCCCATCAAGCAAAATATTTGTTCTTTTGGGGCTGGCACCTCGAACAAGCACAAAAACAGAGGGAAGCAGATATATTGTCGTATATGCACACACCCTTCTTTCATTAGTTTAGATGAACCATTGATGATCAATTCGAACCAGTGCATGCGATTAAAATTAATTTTACCTAAATAGAGGTGCAGAATAAAGTACAACAAGTAGATTTGCAACCACGGGATGCTGACGATATCTTGAAAGAACGTTGCAACAACAGCGAGGCTTCATAGCAACATATGGTAAGCCAGTGTGTTTTAGTACATGTGAAATGTAATGCATGTGGGCTGATTTCTTGGCTTGTGCCCTCAACCTATAATCCTACAGAATAACAAATAGTTCAATTGTCTCCTTTGTTGTATTGCTTGATTCGAATGCTTGTTTGTTACTTGTTACGCTATACCTGAGTTGGCCAATATGTCGTGATTACTCATTGTACTATCGTAAAGAAATGCATGCCTAGTTCATTTGAGTCCTTAACTTTTCCTCTGAACTTCAACACAAGACTGTCTTCATAGTTTATATGAGGCCACACTGTGAAGTGCTTTCTTAGATTATTTCAACTGCTTAGATGCCTTGGCAACTTAAATATAGCGGTGGTACACTCCCTTTAAACTAGGGATGTCACCTGGGTCCCGTTTAATCCCAATTAAAGTACACTAGTGGTATGATAGTTCAAAAGAGTTTTTGTTTTTTGAGGAAAATGAACCAGGGAGCTAGCAAAAACTAACTAGATGGGACTGGCGGATGTCATTTATTTGCCACTTACATCCCTAGTTTCATCTTACCATTTTGATTTATTTTCGGCTGATGTTTTGAACCATTTAAATATAGCTTGCCATGCTCGGCAATAATTCGTATGTCATTTACCATGTAAGCTTACTGCCTGGATCATGCGATAACTATCTCTTACTTATGTCCAGCGGAAACCTTTCAGGATGGCATTCACACTAGGACACAATGTACAACCCCAGAATCTATTTGTGGAAGCAGTGCGCCATCCATGTTACCAGATGGTAGCAGTTCAGAGGCAACACCGCCGGAGAGCAGTCTGAGCACAGATATTATAGTTCTTGAGGCTCTACTAGAGGCAGAAAGAGATGGTGTGGCTGCCATGAATGAGGTAATATCGATCTTGAAGCTAGAAATTATGCAATTAGCTGCACGCATTATGCAAGCAACCCAAGAATTGGAGGAAGTAAGAATGTTGCATTCGAAGACGGAGGAGGTCCTGCTGCTTCTGCTATCTGAAGCCTGTGGTAATCCAGTTCTTCTTTAGATAGCGATTGAAATTGTCATTAGATTATTGTACTTGCATGTTGTGTCATGTCTCTGAATGGATTATGTTGTAAGACCCCCTATGTTGTCCATGTGTTGTAATGATCTGAATTTTTTAGGCGAGGTAATCCTCAGTACTTGTATGATTGACATAAGGTGAACTGTTTTTCGTGTGAGCATATTGTATTGGATGAAATAACTGTTTGACTCAAAGTGTATCCAACCTACTGAATTCAAAGATCACGACATTTCTAAATTGTTATCATATATAAAGGTGGAATAAATCTTTGTTGTGATTTTGAGAAATAAATAACAAAACGTAGAATTATCTGTGGGTATTCGTAATTGAATAAAAATTGGATTTGGATTTAGTTGCCAGGGCCCAGGGCAAACGTGAATGCTAATTCTCCCAAGTTTTAAACGAAGCGGCTAAACACCCACTATCATTTGTGGGCTCCCGAAGCAAGTGTTTGCGAGATGGAAATTATTGTCTGCCCCTGACACTTGACAGCCTTATCGACCGGATTTACACAGATGTCGATAGGGGTAGACTAGTAACTTCAATCAGACATGACACGACGGCCTCTGAGCCCATTCAGACACGGTGGGCGCCAAACATGGGTAGTAAAACACATTTGATTCAAGCTCGCACGAAAGACATGTGTAACTTCCCTCAGACGTGACACAACCGCCCTACCTATCAGCCCCGTTCATACACCATGGGCGCCAACCGTGGGCAACAAAACACCGTCTCCTCGCCCGAAATGGTTACCGACAAATATCTGGGAGATGCGAGATTACCGTCCTATCCCCAGCCAACGTGATGTCCGAAATTTTAAACGGGGGATAAGTTCGTAACTTTCCCACATTTCAGACAAGCGTGTCCCAAAGTTTGAGATCCCCCCTTCCCCTCCATTTCCCCATTCATACACCATCGACGCCACGACAACCTCCCCACTGCGGCCAGCATCCTCCGCTCGCCACCCCATCCTCCACCTTGCCGGAGCCGCTACCCCTACCCCGTCGCCCACTGCAAGAGATGGACGTCTCTCATCCATGGTGCCGGACCAGGATCCTTTCATCGCGTCGTCTCGCTTCATCGGTGTCGTCGTCCACCTTGTTGTTGCTGCTCCTACGACCGCCTCGTCCACGCCAACAAGATTTATCCCCGACCCGGCCGTCTGCCATCTAAAGTCTTTTTCCCCGCCGCCGACAACCATCGCACCCGCAGCACCCTCAACGTATCAGCAGGGGCCTACACGGCGTCGCAAGAGAGGTGGTACTCTTCCATATGTGCTTAAATTATTGATCTCACCCGGAAAATAGATCTTAAATTGTTTACTGTACTTTTCTTGTTCGTACCAAATCGTAGTGGCTAGTTGAATGCAAACATTGGTTGCGAAGTAGCTTTGTCCGGTTTGCACCTTCAGATCCGCCATGTCACGGTCACTATACTCATAAAGCTTATGGTTTCCCCCCTTTATATTCACTACCATCATCGTAGGTGCTTCACTGCTTTGAGTTGTGCTAGCACTGCTCCTCAAGACCTCAACCCATCAAGCGAAACAACATGCCACTCATAATTCCAAAGCTTACATGTTGAAATACGAATCTGATATGATGCTCATATTACTAAAACAGAGAACATTTAATTGGTCACCTAATGTTCCTATATTCGCTTTAAAAGCATGTGCGCCACCCAATCGTCCAGCTAGTTCCACTTTCCTGATTTTACTCTTGATGCTTAGGGTTTTCCCTTTTATCTACTCTACTATGATCTGCGTAGGTGCTTTCGTCAGTACTAGCATTACTCCACACTTCAAGCTAAACAACACAACACTCAAAATTCCAAAGCTTAGTTGTTCAAATATGATTGTGATATGGTAATGCGATATTAGCTAATGTACACATTTAATTGGTTAGCTAAAGGTCCCACTTGAGTTTCCAAATGCATGTCGCGACATATAGAGAGACAGCAGAATTGCATTTCTTTGTCACTTGTTGACTGTACTTTCATGTCCATACCAAATATTAGTTGTTATTTCAAAGCAAACATCGGTTGCTAACTACCCTTTGCACGGTTTGTAGCTTCAGATCTGCCATCCCACTGCCACAGTCAACACTATACTCATCATGCTTACGGTTTCCCCATTTTATGATGACCACGATCAGCCCACGTGGTTCGTGGTCGTAATAGCACCGCTCCACCCATCGAGCTAAACAAGCTTAGTTGTACAAATTCAAATATGATATTATCTGATAGTAGTAAAACCGAGAGATGTTTAATTGGTCACTAAATGTTCCTACTTTAGTTTCAAATGCATGTGAGCCACATATGGAGAGACCGAAGGAATAGTATTTCTCTATGTGCTCGTTCATCATGGGTGGCCAACCGACATTGTATAGAAAAGACTTGTAATATCTTCAATCTGCTTGCTCTTCCGCTCTTCTTTGAGATGATCCTCTTCTCTTGCGGTCGATCGTCAGTCGAGTTATTCTCCCTTAGTATATTTTGAATATGTCGTCGAATTCGACTTGTTCTTCTTTACTATATGTTGAAGCTGTCATCTGCAGTATCATCACTTCCGCTCTCATATTTTGAGTAGTAGGCCACATTATATTAATGCACACACCAAATTACAGCATGCATGGCACCTCTTAGAAGAATTGCAGAGATAGCACAAAGGGGTTTACAGGGAGGAAGTATTGGATTAGAATCACTTTTGCATTACAAGATAATCTCACTTGTTTTTATGTTTTCATGCATGTCAGGTATTGAACATTATCAAAATGAATATGAGAATGGGCGCACGAGAGGAAAAGTACGGAACAATCCACTGGCTAACAAACTTGGCATGGTGGTGGATGGCCTATCTTATTCACCAATCAAGGTGCATGCTCTAACTTGACAAGGTTGTATTGGTCGCACATATTTTGCATCTGACCTCTTGCATTACTTCTACTTTGTTACACCATCTGCTTAGTTTAAGCATCATATATGAGTATATGCCATACCTATCCATTTTCTGTACCTATTCCATGTGTCGTCATACTATGTTTTTCCAAATCAAATGTTATTCTTTCGTAATAGATGTCCAAAAGGAAGAGGGTGAGTGCAGATCCTCAAGGAGTACAAACTAGGTATTTGGAAAAGGTAGTGATACTGTTAAATCGATAGATCAGCAGCCACGTAAAACACAGGCCCAAGCTGTAATGCACTTTACCCCTACTCCAAAGGGCTAAACCCTATTAGAACTGCCGAGAGCCCAAAGATCATGTAATCGTCTATGATATCAATTCAAAATTTGAACTCCTAAATTTCTGCATGTGCCTTACCTTCTCTCTTGTATGAAAATTAATTTCAGATGAATCTCCTTGCTCAAAGGATCATAGGATCTCACAACAATACTGGGCTCTGCATTGCTCTTGTCAGTACCTCTTGCCCTTTGTCAGCATACTTACACTCATTGTTGTTTGATTATGTCGCATCACTGTAAAAGTTCGCTTCTTTATCCTCCCTTTGCTTGAAATTATAAGATCTATATTTACTCTTAGATAAATGTAGAATTAACACAATGGTTATGAAGTTTTGGATTGCTCATGTAAGTACCTATTGTCATGTACTTCGTCTGTATCGAATTAATTGTTGATCAATTGGATGTATTTAGAACTTAATAGTGCTAGATACATCCATTTGAGCGACAAGTAATAACGGACGGTGGTGGTATTACTGTACATGCATCGCGAGATAGTTGATTGTCTAGCATTGCTCTGCATCTTATCTGCCCTGCCCTCCACTTTCTCCAAATTATCATATCTACATTTACTCTTACCAAAATGTTGAATAAAGCCAATGCCACTACACACGTTGATGTCTGCATTCCTCTTGTCAAGACTTTTGCCTTGTAATGTTGTACTTAATTAATTGCTATTTGATTATGTATCATCGATGCACCTTTTGAACTTCATTATCCTCTATTTCTTCCAATATTATTTGATCTATATTTACTCTTTGCAAAATGTAGAATAATGGCAACGCTTATAAAGAATTTTCTTTGGGAATTTATTGAATTATCCTTCCATCAACATGGAGAAGGGCTTTGTCCAGCCCGTGTTAACATGTAATGTAAGTTCATCCTTCTCAAGCCTTCAAACTTTGTTCTAGTATAGATTTGGATAGGCATCATTTCCTCCACCGCTGTTTACATCTGATTGGATGTTTGCAACAACTACCAGCTTTAAATTCTAGTTGTAAAAACATGTTCCTTATGCAGAACAGACCCATTTATTTACTTATATAATTGTGAAACCTGTTACGTGTCTTCTTGTTTCTCTTTCAGAGTCGTATCTCTTATGCCAGGCAGAACTTTAGGAAAGATAGTGAGCCAAACCATCTTGAGGACAGCGAGATGACCCCAAGGTCCTGTCTTGATGAAGACAGTGAGTTGAAGCTACTCACCAGCAGGTGTGAGACAACCTCTATGCAGTCGCTGCCTCAATCAGTTCGATTTCTTCAGTCTCAACTTAAAGCGGAAAGGCTTGCTTAAGCTCAGCTCTGACTTGAAGTCAAAGATGTAATGAAGATGTCAGGGGACTGCCTTGTGCACTATGGTGCCATACAGCTAGGGATGAGCATCTATCGTTGACAACTGAGGTCTCATCAGCTTGTTCGGCTGCTTGCAGGGCCCAATCTTGCCAGGTCTAGTGCCTTCTGAAGTGCTCTCAATTTTGTATATTCTTTTGTCGGCGTGTTTATATGCACTGGTGGCGACCTTTGATGCCCAGTGTATGTAATCCGCGGTTATGTTGCGCTTTATTATCACCGGTAGCAAACTTTGATTCCCAGTGGATGTAATATGCCGTAATTTCTTTATTGTATAGTCTAGGTTTATTCTTTGGTCGGTATGCTATAATTTAGGCCGGAAGGTTTCGTGGATCTCAGTGTTGTCGGTCTTCAGGCCGGCCCGTTACTCATATGGGCCAAAACGTGGGCCTATAATCATATTGGGCCATTAGTAGGTCTAAACCTATAGTAGTTTCCCGCCTTTAACAGGCCATGGGCTACATATTTACTGTAGTGACACTGGGCCTCCTACGGGCCGTAGAAACAATGGGCCTCGTATGGTCCGTAGAAACAATGGGCCTTCTACGAGTCGTAGAAACAATGGGCCTTCTACGGACCGTACCATCAATGGGCCTTATACGGGCCGTATGATCGATTGGCCAAACATGGGCCAAAAACAGACCGCATTATGGCCGTAAACGGGCTAGAGTTGGAGTCGTCCGTTCATGGGCCGACCATAATGGGTCATCGTTAATAGGCCGTATTTGATGACGCTATGAAAACGGCACAACGTATTAACGGGCAACAAACGGGCCGACTGTAACCACGGGCTGAATTTGGCCCACAAGCAGAAAATGGTAGTAACGGGCCGTAAGTAACCGAATGCTGGAAATGAGCCCAAGAATAAATGGGGCCTGAGAAGGCCAAAAGATAACATGGGCTGCAAACGGCCCAATGGATTAATGGGCCGTTAATGGGTATAAAGTTATACACTGTTCATTACGGGCTAGTTTCACCACGGGCTGTTAATGGGCCAAGAGTTACAAAGGGCCTCATATGGGCCGAAAGACGTCATGGGCCATACATCGGCCGAAACTTAAAATGGGCTGGAATCATATTGGACGGCCCAAATGACACTACTGGGCCTAATTCGGATAGGTCGTAATGGGCCCTGGGTTAGCGGACTGTAAATGGGTTATATGCGAACAAGCCGTTAACAGGCTTTCCGTGGACCGGCCCGCCACCTTTTGACCAAGTCAAACAGGCCGACCTTTTCACAGGAATGGGCCTCTGTTTGGCCGTGCCACGTGTCGATGTATCATAGGCGCCTTCGGTCCAATGAGTGGATGACATCTGTCCCAACGGTGAGCCGACACGTGTTTCCTCCAGCCAATGGTGATTTTACACGTGGAAAATCCCCATTGGTCGGGGCTGTTAGCGGGTTATCGGATCCAAAACTGGACCTGATAGCTTAACGGCGTTCCGTTACGGTGGATGCCACGTGTAGGTCACCCTTGACGAAAAGCACTTCGGACGCGCGATTTATCGTCATGGAAGTGGACACTTCCGTGATGATAATTTTGGTAATGTCATGGAACACTTCTCACGGCAAAGAGGTATGACTATCTTGATTCTGTCATAAAATTGTGATGGATGTACATGCATGACAAAAAACGCGACCTACTGTGACAAACACGTATAATCACGGAAGTGTATTTTTTGTAGTGGGAATGCCTGGAATGACTCGCCGTACTCTTGACAGTCAATCTTATACAGAATCTGAACTTGTCAAAGTTAAAACGGTGATTGGTCATGTGAGGCCCGACTTACAAGGTTGAATGAAGGTTTAAATCAGTGGTTGTGCGGACCTTGAAAAGCACTTGACTTGAAGGCTTGGCAGCCTGTGAAAGCCTTGTTTTTTTATTTGATTTGAAATTTTTTGAGATTCATCTTTCGTGACATGTTAATACATGGTTGAAAACAGATGAGGGCTATGTTGCCTTATGGTTCATATATGAATCTATCCGGTGTTTGTTAACCCGGCCTGGCTTTGCACTTTAAGTCGCCAGTGTGCTTTGATTGTGCACTTAGAGCGTTGCGCTCTAATTCTTTGGGCTGTTTCCCTTGCTGCATCTGGCGTTGTAAGCCGACAGTATGAACTGATTTCACCGGCCATGTAGCCTTGATTATCTGACTCATAATTGAGCATATTTGGGTTTGATAACCCGCCCTGATAGCGGGCTATTGAGTGGCCAGGATATTTTGCCTTGAGCAATCAAAATGATGATATTTCATGACTTTGGGTTGATACTGGCCCGGATTATAATTATCGAGGCATCACCATGGTATTAATCTACAGGTATGTATTTTAATAATGGTATGAATATTTTGGTTTTGATAAACCGCCCTGGTTTTGGACGTTAAGTCGCCAGTATATTTTGGATTGCGCCACTGGAATCATGCGCTTATAAATCATTGGATTATTACCATCACTGGGTATGGCAATGTAAGCCAGCAGTATAAATCAATCCTTCAGGTATGTTTTCCTGGTTATATGAACATGCGAGGTTTGATAACCCGCCCTGGATTTTAACTTTAAGTTGCCAGTATGTTTAGGCTAGAATGGCCTTAATGCTAGTCTTTTCCATAAATTGCATAAGACTATATTATGTTTGGTTTGTTACCCGCCCTGGCTTTTGACGTTAAGTCACCAGGGCATATGTTGTTTAAACTCTGTGCAGGATTTGCAGAGCTATGACTTATATAAATGATTGAGTTCAAGCCCATCATCAAAAATGGAAATTGGTGTTTCCAAAGGGTTAACAATTAATGATTGTCACAAAGGCTATAAGCCGTCGGGTTACAAAAATCCCGGATTACAATGGATGCGCATTAAGTCGCCATCGGCCAAGAGCCGTCGGGTATATAATCTCCGGATTTACTTGTCAACTGATCAGGTATTCAAATCTTTAATAGCCAAACTTGGCTGGATTATCATGATGATATTGAATGATTGAGGTTTTCATACTGGATTATATTATTCAAATCTTGAATAGCCAAACGTGGCTGTATTTTTATTATGGTTATCAATAACTAGTATTATGATTGAGGTTTTCAAAGTCGCTTCAGCACAATGGCTATTATTTTATCAATGGATATGATTTATTCTACAATGGAAGGAATAGTCCCGAGTCGCTGCAGGCTTACGACCCGGCACTTGGGGGCTACATTATTCAAATCATGATTATACCAAATATGGGAGTCCCATGTCGCTACAAGCATGCACCATGACACTTGGGGGCTAATGCAAGGTCATTTTTTACTTGCCTCGTTGAAGACCCGACTCATCACATCATAATGAGCTGGCCCTTGGGGGCTACTAATTGCTCCTTTAAAAATTCAAGGTACACAAGTTAAATCCATTATATTGAAGGGTCCATTGCTCAGTTGGTAGAGCACAAGACTCTTAACCTTGTGGACGTGGGTTCAAGCCCCATGGTGGGGGTTACATCATATGATGTTGAGCCGGCCCTTCGGGGCTACACGTTGTTGTTAAAGTCTACATGATCATATCTACAAAGTCCCTGCTCATTATTGCATAATGACCCGGCACTTTGGGGCTACACTACTTGAAGTTTTTATGAGCATAAGGCAATTACAAGTCCCAGGTTGTTGCAAGCATGACAACCCGGCACTTGGGGCTACATATGTGGAATATTCAGTTTTCACTAGTGATTGAGATGAACAACCTGGATTTCTTCAAGGTTGCAACATTTATACTGAAGCAAGTCTTAAGTTGTTACTACGCTCCCTTCTTAAGACTTGGGGGCTACAAGTGATATGCATATAAGGGAGGTATGCTTTCAAGCTTGATGTTAGCAACAATTATGACCCGGTGCCATCAATATTTACAAACCGGCAATTTTGGCAATGATAAACCGGCAAGCTCTACATCTTTAAACCGGCTGAAAATCAGATGAGTATTTCAAAACCAATATTTTTGTCAAGCTAGAGCATTGGAAGCCGAGTCAAATGGGCTATTCTTTATAATATTTTTCTGCAACAAGCCAGTGTCAGCAAAATTGACTATGAAGTTGGTCTGTTGACCCGGAATTTTTAGAAGAAGTGCCTGGATTTCTTGCATTGGCAAAGTTTGAACATATCTGCTAAAGGAGATTTCATATAAGTTCATGGGCATGTATCAAGAAGGAAATGACAAGGACTTAAGGATGATCAGGTGCCGGTTCAGGAAAACTTTTAACCCGGAGCACAACATGTCAAATTTATTCTTGTGTTTATTTTGCAGCATAAGTTTACCATGGATAAATCCAAGCTAAACTGGGGGCTAATGTCGGGGATATACCCCGCGGTGTAACCCGCCGGATGTATGACTCGGCTGGAGCTTGGCAACTCACCGGTGACCCGCCCGGACCTGGCGGTTTACGGGTAACCCGCCTGAACATTGCGACTCACTGGTGACCTGGCGGGCGGGTCAGACGGACGACAAGGCCCAAGGCCCAGAAGGCCGACTCATGTTATGGTGGGCCGGATTAAGAGGAAAGCGTAAGGAATATTGCCTTACAAAGGAAGCAAGACTAGGACTCCACTAGTAAAAGAGTAATCCTAATCCTACTAGGACTAGTCATGTAACCCGCCCCTTCAACTTATATAAGGAGGGGCAGGGCACCCCAAGAGGGACAGGCTGAAGTAATCTTGAAGGCTAGACACAACTAGAGGAGAGCCGGTTTATGCGGCGATTCCCTCATGAGCATAATGAGACCTAGCCACAAACAGCATGTAGGGTTATTACCGGATGATGCTTCCCGGGGCTGAAGCTGTCTAAACCCTTGTCTTGTGTGTTACTCCGCCTCGCAACTCTCATCTCGATCAACCCCTCTCAAGCTACCACATAGATGCGTTGGATTCACGACTAAGTCCTCACACTAGAACATCTGCCGTGACAATTCCACGACACTTTTGTAGTTAATTGCTATATCTGGTTGTTTGCAGTATACCTTGGTTATTTCAGTTGTTCACAATGTGATGCTCTATATGTGCAATTATTTACTGTGTAGTACATTTCATCAATCCAGTTTGAAACATACCGATAGGAATGCATATATTTGCTTGCTGTTAAGCCTATTATAGCTAGCATATGCCTCTTCTAAAGTTTTTTTATTGTTTGGTTGTTTGTAGTTAGCATATGTCCAGTTTCAAATTCTATCTTTGGTTGTTTGTAGTATGCCTTGTTTATTCCAGTTATTCACAATGTGATGTTTTATATGTGCAAGTATGAACTCTGCAGTTTAATTTCATTACTACCAGTTTCAACAATACCACTATGAATGACTACATTTGGTTGCTGCATCTTGTAGTTAACACGCCTTCCATTTCTATTTAACAATTACCAGTGTACTTAGATCGGCACAATACAAGTTTGAATGACTATGTTTGCTTTTTGTTAAATGTTAAGCCCGTTGCAGTTAACACACCTTTCCACTTGTTTTGCTTTACTAGTGTGCTTAAACCTGCACACTGAAGCTATCTTTTGGAGATTATTTTGTCTGCCATGGATAATTTTGGTTGATGTTTAGCCTGTTGTGCTTAACCTGCTTCTCGATGTACCTACCCAGGACAATTTTGGGAACAACTTATGTTTTCCATTGAGGTTAGTTTCATCCCATGGCTTATATATGCTCACTGTTCAGGATATCGGTAGCTGGTACCATATAGGCCGGGGGCTGACAAGGGACTAATCGATGAATCGGACTTTTAACTAAATATATCTGCAACCCATTTATCGTTAGGTTAACTAGGGACATATGTAATATATCTGAGGCTACATAGCAACATGCACTGTACTTAATGTCTAAATATGCAATCCTAGGCTACATAGCAACAAGGAAGAGTGTTACATTAATGTTCTGATGATGTCTAGATATACGTAGAAGTGCAACAACAACAACAACAACAACACAACCCTGTTTGGATACTCAACTTAGCTAGAGGTTAGAGTTAGTTTCTAGCTCATGACTAACCCTGAACTAATTCCATCCAAAGATTTGTTTGGATGGCAGGGTTAGATTGACAATAAATGCACTATGTTGGGGATATAACTATTTGTGTAAGCCGCCCAGGAGGGGCCGGGTTACGCAAAGAAGACTCACCAGAAAGAAGCCCAAGACCAAGCATGAATATGGCGGTTCAATAAAGGGCCTAAGGCCCACAGGCGACTTGAGGCCCATTGTAGTAAACCGCCACAATGGCATGACTTGTATCATAAGGTAGATTTAACTAGTCACCGAGCCGGATAGTGTCTATAAGCCGGCCGGGACTCTGTAAGCCGCAGGGCGTCAACCCGTGTATATAAGGGGACGACCTGCTGGCGGATTAGGGCAAGAAACAACCCATCAAGAGCCGGGCATAGCGTATTTCGCTCCCTGGTCATCGAAACATCAAGTAATTCCAACCCAACTAGACGTAGGCTTTCCTTTACCGCCAGAACCGAACTAGTATAAAACCTCTCGCGTCCTTTGTCCCGATTAACCCCTTTAAGCTTCCTAGTTGCGATGGCTCCACGACTAAGTCTCAGACGAGGACATCTGCCGTGACAATTCCACGACAGTTGGCACCCACCGTGGGGCCAGCGCGACGTGGATTTGAGTTCTTGAAAGGCGATTTGAAGGCTCAAAGAAGTGCAGCGATGGCCGGATGACCAAGAGTCATCGCGGCAAGATCTACATCGACAACGAAGGCTGGGGCCCCGAGGCCGACTCAATTGAGTACGGGTACCGGGTCCCCTTTGGCGGAATCCACGTCTTCATCGGCCGGATTGGTGAGCCGGGCCCTGAGCCGAACAACTGCACCGACCTCATCGAGACGGCTCAGTGTGTGAGACCCGCCCGAGTTCAACCCATCATGTAGCATGCCTTCGTGGGCTGTGTCCACGGAGAAGAACTTCCTGAAGGATCTAAAGATGGCGGAGAGACGGCCGTCCCATCGGATGATGATTCGTCCACCGGTTCAATAGATTCTTTGTATCAGGTCCAAGAGGGCATGCTTGGGGGCTGTTCTGATGACTCTAGCATTCCGGATTTCTATGAGCCGCCGAGCTGGGCAGGAGTCTTCATGGCTGGTACTCAACCCGGTCAAAACTCGACGGCTGCAATAGCAATAACGTCCGGGTCAGGAGCGGCCGGGGCAGGAGGCCCTATGTGCCCGCCGGCTCAGGTGCTGATGGATCTCATGGATAAGTTGACGGCCCTGCTAACCACCATGGTTATTCCTGCAAATCAAGATGAGCATAACACGGAGGTGGCAAAGGTGCGTGAGGAGATAGCCCTGGCCAAGGAGGCCTTGGCAGCTGAGGACACCAGGTTAGCTACGGAGGGGGCGGCTTTGGACGCACGGGCACAGCGACTCCAGTCAGAGGCTTTCCCGCTTAATATGAGTCTAAACGCATCCAATGAGGTCATGAGAAGGAGACATCAGAAAACCCAGTCCCGTCTGCCTCCGGTTTACGATCCTCGAAATCTTTTCACGACACCCGGAGCTGGTCCTAGCAACCCGCCCGAAGCCAATCAGTTTATGACACCCGGAGCTGGAGGACCGGTTCAGCCGGAGAGATGGCACCTCCTCACGGGAGTATGGCCCATACGATACATACCAATACCACTGGTCACTTCTCCAACCCCATGGAGAACTTGATAGTAGCATCGGCGCGTCTGGCGGCTCTTCCAAGGACGGTGATGACCCGACGGCGGTGGAAACTTCGGAGGGTCGGAGATCTTATTCGACGGCCTTGGCGCGGCGAGGAGACCTATTCTTCACGGCGGGGCGAGATTCATTCAACTCCTTCGCCTTGGCTAGCACCTCGTCAAACCGGAGCCCGAGTTACAAAGAGCATATGGAGTTAGCAGCTTTATCAAGCAACGCCCAGCGTCAACCAACCAGCCCGGTGGCTATAACCCGGTCAGGACCCGAATACGTCGGGGAGGGACGAGCAGGCGGCTCGATTAAGCGGCTCGGCCCGGCGGCATATGAAGGTCTCCCAGTGTATCCGGCGACTTACATTGGAGCAGGAGTGGCCACTAGAACCGGTGGTGTCCCTTGTTTGGTGTCGGCTCTGTAGGATGTACGTCTGCCCAAGGATTTCAAGGGACCTCAAAAGGTGCCGAATTACACGGCCGACTTACAGCCTGGGGCATGGATTGAAAGTTACGAGATGGCCATGGAGTTATTGGAGGTCAGCGACGCAGCAATGGCTAAGTATTTCACCATGATGTTAGATGGAACGGCCCGGTCTTGGTTAAAAGGTTTGCCTCCCAATTCCATCGGTTCATGGGCGAGCTAAAGGCCGGTTTATCCGAACTTCAAGGACACTTGCAAGCAGTCTATGTCAATTGTGGACTTGACCAATTGTAAGCAGGAGGAGGGTGAATCCACAACTCATTGGGTGCGCCGGGTCAAGGAAATAATACACTCATCTGATAAGATGGATGCCGGCTCTGCGATACTTATGTTGGAGAAGAATTGTCGCTTTGAGCCGCTTAGGCAGAAGCTGAGGCGCCTTAAGCGTGATTGCAATGATATGGGTACGCTGATGGCAGCCTTAGTCAAATACGCTGATTCTGATAGTACCAAGGATCCCGCGTCTGATGAGGAAAAGACGGGGAAGGGAAAGAAGAACGGCAATGGAAAGGGTCAGCAGCATAACCCGGTAAGTCAAGGAGGCAACAAGCGTAAGGCGGAGGGTAACCCGGAGTTTGTGGCCAATGCTAATGCACAAGGTAACAACCAGAAACGTAAGGGGAGACCGCCCCCTCGATCCGGGCGGCTCAGCCCATCTCTTGAGCAGCTTCTGAATGAGCCTTGCAGAGACACGGTACTGGAGCGTCCCGCCACCCACTTATGGAAAGACTGCGCGATCATGAAGGCTTTTAAGAATTCCAACATGTTCGATGGCAATCACGGATCAGGCGGCGGCTCAGGGGCCGATGGCTTTCATGGCCCGGGTGGCGGTTCAAGTTCCGGCTTTCAGGGAGGTCAAGGTGGCTATAATCAGCATCAACCCGGTCAAGGGGGACAGCAGCAGCAGTCAGGTTATTAGAGCCATCCAAAGAAGCTGAATGGTGGGCAATACCATGTGTTCACCACTAACTTGTGCAAACGTGACCAGAAGGTTCATAAGAGGGCTGTGAATTCTGTTGAGCCGGCGGTTCCCCGTTACTTGAGGTGGTCAGAGCGGCCCATCATATGGAGCAGGGAAGAGCACCCCTCCGGGTTGATAACCCGGGTCAGTTGGCCTTGGTGGTGGCCCCTCAGGTTGGTGGATATAAATTCACTAAGGTACTCATGGACGGAAGAAGCAGCATCAATATTCTCTATTATGAGACCTTTCGCCGCATGGGGTTGACTGATAAAGACTTGAGGACATCCAACACTGTCTTTCATGGGGTGGTACCTGGTAAATCGGCATATCCAGTTGGTAAGATCGAGCTGGAAGTAGCCTTTGGAGATGAATATGATTCCAGGGCTAAGAAACTGACGTTTGAGGTAGTCAAAATCAAGAGCCCATATTACGCTCTGTTTGGACGACCGGCTTATGCCAAGTTCATGGCACGACCGTGTTATGTTTATCTACAGCTCAAGATGCCGGGTTACAAGGGCACCATCTCTGTGCATGGGAGTCGAAAGGTAGCCTTGGAATGCGAAGAAGGTGATGCGGCTTATGCTGAATCTGTTTGTGCCGAAGAGGAGATGAAGTTTAATCAAAATAATGTTGACCCGGCAGATATGACCTCTTTAAAGAAGCCAACCACAGAGCAAGACTCGGCGTTGAAATTTAAGTCGGCCGCTGAGACAAAACTGGTCGACTTCATTCCAGGCGACTCTTCCAAGCAGTTCAGCATCAGTACCAATTTGGATCCCAAATAGGAAGGCGCGCTCATCGAGTTCATCCGTGAGAACCGGGACATCTTTGCATGGAAACCTTCTGACATGCCGGGTGTCCCGAGAGAACTCGCTGAGCACACTCTTAATATTGATCCGAAGTATAAGCCGGTCAGGCAATTTCTCCGACGGTTCAATGAGGAAAGACCGAAAGCTGTCGGGGAAGAGGTCGCTCGGCTCTTAGCGGCTGGGTTCATCCTGGAAGTTTTTCACCTGGAGTGGTTGGCTAACCCGGTGCTTGTGCTCAAGAAAAACGGCACCTGGAGGATGTGTGTAGATTACACGGACTTAAATAAAGCTTGTCCGGCTAATCCCTTTGCTTTACCCTGTATTGATGAAATCATTGATACTACAGCGGGTTGCGAGTGTTTGAGTTTTTTGGATGCTTACTCTGGTTATCATCAGATCAAAATGGCAGTTAAGGACCAGGAGAAGACGGCTTTTATTACTCCGTTTGGAGCCTTCTGCTATGTATCTATGCCATTTGGGCTCAAGAGTGCCCAGGCGACTTATCAGCGGTGTGTATAGAATTGTCTCCACAATCAGATTGGGCGCAATGTTCATGCTTATGTAGATGACATTGTGGTGAAGTCCAGAGAGAAGGAACCTTGATATCTGATTTAAAGGAGACCTTTGATAATCTCCAGGTCTATAAGATGATGCTTAACCCGGACAAATGTGTATTTGGTGTACCGGCAGGCAAACTTTTGGGATTCCTGGTCTCAAACGGGGGCATTGAAGCTAACCCGGAGAAGATCAAGGCGATTACCTCTCTAGCTAAACCGCGTGCATCAATGATGTTCAGCGACTGGCGGGTCGCGTCGCTGCTTTAAGACGATTCATAAGCCGGTTAGGTGAGAAGGCTCTACCACTATATCAAATGATGAAGAAAACAGACACTTTTGTCTGGAGTGAGGCTGCTGATGCTGCCTTTGAAGATTTAAAGAGACAATTGTCTGAGCCGCCGGTTATTGCGGCTCCCATTGATAAAGAGCCGTTGTTGTTGTATGTTGTTGCTAACTCACGAGTTGTTAGTGTTGCCATCGTGGTGGAGCGTAAGGAGGCTGGCAAGGAGCATCCGGTTCAACGGCCGGTTTATTACATCAGTGAGGTGCTCATAGAGTCCAAGCAAAGATATCCGCATTGGCAGAAACTTGTTTATGGGGTGTTCATGGCAAGCCGGAAGCTAAAGCAGTACTTCCAAGGTCATCCTATAACTGTGGTAAGTTCTGCCCCCTTGAGGGAAGCCACAGGACGAGTCGCCAAGTGGGCCATTGAGCTTGGGCCTCACGGTTTGAAGTATATGCCACGTACAGCTATCAAGTCTCAAGCCTTGGTGGACTTTATCAATGATTGGACGGAGTTGCAGGCACCGGAGGAGAAGCCGGATAACACGTATTGGACTATTCACTTGATGGGTCCAGCGGTTGGAAGGCTCGGGGCTGGAGTCGCTTTAACTTCCCCGAGGTGACAAATTTTGCTATGTGCTCGCTTATGTTTCCTTGTACTAACAATGCAGCTGAATACGAGGCTTTACTCCATGGTCTCCGGATGGCCAAAGAGATGAATTTGAGCGGGTAAGGTGCTTGGGCGATTCTGACCTCGTCGCTCAACAGTGTCGTGCACGTGGGACTCCGAGGATCCTCTTATGGCGGCTTATCATCGTGAAGTTGATGCGGTGGCGGGCACTTCAAAGGTTATCAAGTAGAGCACATTGATCGAAGGAAGAATGAGGCGGTGATGCTTTAAGCCGGTGGGGTCTCAGCCAGAAGCGGTGCCGCCTAACACCTTTCTTGACGTTTTGCATAACCCTTCCGTCAGAGTGCCTACAGAGGAAGAGCTAGCGATGCGGACCGGAGGCACGGTGGTGGTGGCTCTCCACGCCATCCTGCATTGGACGATCCCATATTTGGCCTATATGACCCGGGGAGAGTTGCCTGAGGACGAGACATTGGCAAGACAAATCATCAGGTGGTCCAAATCCATGACAATTGTTCATGGCGAGTTGCATCACCGCAGCGTCATTGGGGCGTTTCAACATTGCGTATCGCCTGCGGAAGGTCAGGACATACTTCGTGAGATTCATGAAGGAGATTGTGGTCATCATGCCGGCTCAAAATCTCTGGTGGCCAAGGCTTTTCGTCATGGTTTCTATCGGCTGACGGCTCATGCTGATGCGGAGGATCTGGTCAGCAAATGTGACGGATGTCAAAAATTCTCACGAGAGCTCATGTGTCGGCTCAAGAATTGAGGATGATTCCAATTACTTGGCCATTTGCGGTCTGGGGGCTTGACATGGTTGGACCTTTCAAAAGGTCTAAGGATAAGAAGACACACCTGTTGGTAGCAGTGGATAAATTCACCAAGTGGGTTGAAGCAGAGCCGGTCAGTAAGTGTGATGCAGCCACAGCAGTTCAGTTCATGAAAAAGGTGATCTTTCGTTTTGGCTTTCTACAGATTATAACTGATAACGGTACTAATCTCTCCAAAGGTGCCATGGAAGAGTTCTCACAACGAGAGCACATCCGGCTTGATGTTTCGGCTGTTGCTCACCCTCAGTCTATTGGTCAAGCAGAAAGAGCTAATCAAGAGATCTTGAAAGGTATCAAACCCCGGCTCTTAGTTCCCTTGCAGCGAACTCTGGGTTGTTGGGTGGAGGAGTTACCCTCTGTGCTATGGAGCATCAACACAACGCCTAACTGATCTACAGGTTATACATCTTTCTTCATGGTGTACGGAGCAGAGGCGGTTTTGCCAAGTGATATCCGGCATGATTCACCCCGAGTGGCGGCTTACGTTGAGGCTGATAATGAAAAAACTCGTCAGGATGCACTTGACTTGTTGGATGAGGAGCCAGACTTGGCAATAGCCCGCTCGGCGATTTACCAGCAAGACCTGCGCCGTTATCACAGCCGCCAGGTTAGAAGCAGAACTTTTCAGGAAGGCGATTTAGTGCTCCGGCTCATCCAGATCACCGATATGCACAAGCTATCCTCCACAGGAAGGACCTTTTGTGGTCAGTAAGAATCTGAACAACGGGTCATACTACCTCATCAATGTTCGAGAGCACAAAGACTCATGTAAGTCGGAGGAAGAGACCCGCCGGCCGTGGAACATAGCTCATCTTCGGCCCTACTATACTTGAGCCACCGGCTCTCAGAATATATATGTTTTTTTTTCTTTTTTAGCAATGTATATATTATATAAAGCAATAAGCAGGACCTCTTTTCTTTCCACCCTCCAAGGTTTATGTATCTTCTTTACCAGGTGGTGGAAACAACCAATGTGGAGCGGATCATATCTGAATCCGACTTTCCCTTTGGTCCGGCTTATGATCATATCTGAATCTAGCCATGGTCACTTGGGGCTTCTGTTCAAACATAGGTCGTATTCGAACCAAAGAGAACATAGCTGTCGATACCCAATTGATCGGCATACTGCCAAACCCACTTGAGGGCTTCTTGATCATATTTGAATCATAGCTTAACCCCTTTGGGTGTGACGTGGATCGTATTCGAATCAGGGTCATTAAACAACTCTCATGGTCACTTGGGGCTTCTGTTCAAACATAGGTCATATTCGAACCAAAGAGAACATAGCTGTCGACACCCACTTGATCGGCATCGCCAAAGCCACTGGGGGCTATATGATCGTATTCGAATCTTATCTTAACCCCTCTGGAACGGTTTACTGGTCGTATTCGAATCAGAAGCCTTTGAAAATTAAGTTTATTATTCGTTATACTCTGTAAGTATTATTAAAGGTCAGGTAAACATCGTATGTGCCGACTTTCAGGAGTTCAATTAACTCTCTGTTTTTGGGGTCGCATAAGCCGGTGAAGTATATACCAGGTATGATATCAAGTATGTTATTGTGGTTATAATCATAAACCGGTTTTTTACATGGTGTTTTGGTTCATTCTCTGGGTTATCGGTGCTTCGTATGACCCCGGATGTGATGAGTCGCCAAGGGAATTCTATTTTGTTTTATACACAGGATAAAGCAAGAAGGTTTGGACGTCAAGGAAAAATTAACATAAGTCGGAAGTATAAAACGATGGCAGCTTATGACAATATTAAGCACCACAAACATGCGGGAAGGCATGACAGAGTTAAGAGGTTTTTCTACCCTATTACAAGACTCCCCGAGTCTGAATAAGGAAGCATCATTTTTCAAAAGCATAGCACCAAAGCGAGTTACTCCTTTGGTGGGCTTGAAGATTCCGAGTTATCCTTCTCCGCCTCTTAAATGCGCTGCTTTGTCCCGAAGGTTGACGAGGTCCAGTCAATGCCGCTTAAGGCTTCAAATCCAGCTTCATCATCTATTAAATCGGCTGGGTCAACTTCAGGAGCAAAGGTATGCTTACGAGTTGGAGGAATCAGGCTGACGTCATCATAATGAGGAGTTGGAACCCTCTGGTTCTCGTTGTCGTAACCCGGCTGATACTTGGTAAGATCAATATCATTGCCAATGATGGTGGCCGCAGGACGTACGACTCTCACACAGGCGGTGAAGTCTGATTCATCGAATACAGAGCCATCCTCCTTCAAGCTGGGATATCGTCTGCCAGGTCTAACTCTGGAAGCAACGCCTTGGCCCGGCTTAAGGCGGCTATGGCCCCGGTTCTAGCAGATGCCCGCCTTTAGCTCTGAATCCGTTGGGGTAACACGGCAAGCCGTTTGAGCACATCCTGCAGGAGATAAGGAGCATCATTTGATAAAGCCACAACGGCCAAAGCACGTTGTGACCCGGTGTATAGCTGTTCCACCAGAGTGTACACCGCCTTAAGCTTGATCAGCATATTCTGCTTGAGGTTTGTGCTCCTGGGGCCTGCGTTTATACATATAAGGTAAGCCGGAGATAATAATTGAAATAGTCATCAAAGGAACCATGGTGATATTCACGATTATACATAGTAACTTACTGAAGATTCCTGAGACCATTTGAGATATCTGGCGTTTTAAGCCGGACAGCTCGGCTGTTGCTTCGGCAAGAGTTGCTTCTGCTGTCTCGGCCCGGGTCACAAGTGAGGCCTTTTCATCTGCCCAGATTTTCTTTTCTGCATCAAAATTCTTCTTCAAATTCTCTTGTTCAGAGACGCTGAATGCAAATTTGGAGTTGGCCTTTTGAATTATAAGTTCTTGGGCTGCCAGACGAGTCTTCAGGTCAGCAATCTCCGACTCAAATTGACTGGTGGAGGCCTGCGTTGATGTCGGGTTATAATTAAGGTTATGGCAAGATATCATTAAGTCCCAAGCACTTTGCAAGCAAAGACACTTGACACTTGGGGGCTAATGTATGCTGAAGAAAATTTTAATTTATAATGCTGCATTATGTATATTAAAGTCTCAAGCACTTTACAAGTAAAGATACTTGACACTTGGGGGCTAATGTGTATCGCACGTTCTAAATTATCATATTATGACCGGGTTAAATATATTTTCTTTTAAACCGGACGAACTAACGATAGCAGTATCTGAGTCTACAACATATTTATTCATAAGCGATGAGACTTGGGGGCTGGTACAAGAAGTAAGATTCAGGAGAATAGTATGAGTCATACCTCGATTTGTGTTGTATTTGTTTCACCATGTCAATTTCCAGGTCGCGGCTGTTATGCACTTGATTCAGATAGCCTGAGACTATATCACCAATGCTTAAGTGAGCATAATCAGCGATGTCCTGTTTGGTCTTCCGACGTTCGACAAGTTCTTCCTTGGCAGTACATCTGGCAAGGACAGTAGGCCGCCCCGGTTCAACAAACTGGCTTTTCAAAATTTCAACCTCCGGGTCAGTCGTCTTGACCGGGCTAGGAATTTCCGGATTATCGGAGCTATTGAAAGTATCTTCGGCAGGCGGGTCAGAAGATGGCGCTGGAATTTCATATGCCGGTTCATGAGGTGGTTGATGAGTAGAAGCATCAGGGGCAGCAGTTCCGAGTTCCGGCTCAGTTGCTACCGGGTCTTCGGATGGCTTATTCTTTTTTGCCCGCTTACTGGGCTGCACCTGCACGCTGTGGACAAAACAGAAGGGTGAGTACAAAATATGAGTAAGGCAAAGCATAAGGATAACAAAAGGTATATTACCCAGGGGCAGTCTTGAAGGCCGGCATATTGGATTGCATAGACTCGTCGGAGGAAGGAGAGGTATCCTGATACTTGTAGTCAGATGAATTGAGAGGTTGACGAATTAAACCCGCCAAAGGATAAACAGAACGTAAATCGGAGATGACCTCATCCGACGCTTCGCTTATGTATGTGTAAGCCGGAAGAGAGTTCTGCATCCTTGCTGGTCCGGGTTTGCCTCCGGCTTTCAAGCTGTTGTTGCTTCAAAAGAAATTGAGGATCTTGATAAGCTAGAGGATGTGAAAATCTTACTTTCCGTGTCACCCGTCGGATTTTGTGCTTTGGCAAAGGCTCTGAGTCGGAGGAGATTATAGTTACCTCTTCGCCAGAGCTTGGCTGTTCCCAGTATCCTCCTGAAAGGCGGAAATGTCAATAAAATAATAACAAAGGAGTTAAGAGAGTAAGGGATTACCTCTTCCTCATCTCGAAGAAGATTCATCCAATTTGAACAAATCGGAAGCGCCGGGTTTCTTCTTCTTTGAATTTCCGTCTTGGCGGCTTTCCTTCGGTCTTCTGGCTGCCTGGCTTGTTTGGCGGCCTCGTGGTCATATTGACCTTCCAAAAATTATCACCGCCTGTGGAAAAAGATAAAGAATTATAAGTACAAAGGTGGTAAACATGTTAAAGAATATTTATTAAGATTGGTAACTTCTTAGGGTCGGGTTCTTCTTGCGAAGGAAGTAAACCGAAGGCATTGCTAATAACAATGCCCTCCTTCAAGATGGATCGGGTTGTAGCATCCACCACATCATCTCGGTAAGTCGTCGGGACTATGACGCATTGGGTCGCCCTTTTCATCAGTATAAGTACACATTAATGGAGCGGCGGCTTAATGGGAGTATTCGCCAAGTGACCTGCACTCGGACCAGATCGATGCCATTTAAACCATTTCCCAAAAGAGCTTTAATCTTCTTGATGGTGGGATTAAGAGGCGCAGCGTTCAACGGCAAGTCGGTTTATCCGCCAGCGGATGGTTGGACTCAAGGCGCAGGGCGCGAAAGCCGGGCAGAGGCTTCTCATCAGCCGGAGAGGTGTCCTGACAGTAGAACCATGTCTGGTTCCAATCTTTTGGATGACTCGGCAGCTCAGCATAAGGAAAAAAGGCAGTCTCTCCGTCGCTGGATCGAGATACCGCGGAGCTCAAGACTAGGCCCGTTGGCATGTTCATTTTGCCGGTTCAAGTAAAAAAGTTCTCTGAACAAAAGCAGACTTTGCTCCTCTCCCAGGTACACCTCGCAGAAGACTTGGAAATTGCAAAGATTTGACACGGAATTGGGTCCAATGTCTTGAGGTCTAAGGTCAAAGAAATTCAAAACTTCTCTGAAGAACTTTGAGCCGGGAGGGCAAATCCGGCTCATGTGATCCGTGAAAACTATCACCTCCCCTTCTTTGGGTTGAGGATTTTCTTCAGATGGGTCGGGAACACGATAAGACATGACCTCCTTTTTTGGCAGATGGCCAGACTTCACAAACTCAGCCAGTTTACTCTTAGCGATTGTCGATGGGACCCAGTTGCAGGTTATAGGAGCTTTGGTCGCCTTAGGTGCCATGACAACAGTTGGCCTATTACAAAATAAGAAGTTTCGGTTCAAATTTTAACCCGGGAGAAAATATCCAAATTACTGAAGGTAGCGGCTTATGAAGGGGGCTAATGATATAAGGATAATTGTGCAACAATATTTAAGCCGCTATAAGCATCAAGAGCAGTTCCAAATTCTTAAAGATATGAGAAGTAGGCAAGGCTCACAGATCAGTATTATTCATTTTAGCCAGACACCTGGACAGTTATGTTTAAGGGCATTTAACAGTAGAAGTTTTCCGGGTGATAAAAACAGGTTTCATAATCTTCTGCTAAAATTTGAGATCAAAGGTCTGCATTACGATAAGAAAATTTTCTAGACCTAAAAACTAACGCAGATGTGTTCATAGGCTCGAATGAGGCTTTTATACAGAGAAAGGGATCTGCTTTTTATCCAAAACAAGTGCGAAAACAACTACCGCGGCCATTTTATATCATTCTCGGATCGAAGAGGCGTCAAGAGGAAAGCTAACAAGGGTTTGGCTCTAATGGCGATGAACTCCATTTAACTCGAAGAAACTTTAATGCTGACCTAAGCAAGGAAGGGAAGGGAACTTACGGATCTGGATGAGCTGCGGAGGTTCGTCGCGTTTCTCTGATCCAACCAGGTTGATGCAGCGGCCTGAGACGATGAAGACAGGGAGTTCGACAGCGGCGGCGACGGATCTCGAGAGGAGGCAAGAGGAAGAAGATGACTGGAAGGAGGAGAATGGGAGACCTAGGTCGCACCTATTTATAAGGAGAAGATAACTTAGACGGTGCGGGAAACGAGGAGATAAGAGTTATTATCCAATGACCCCGACGCCTTGATTTTCGGAGCAGTCAATAAAAGCAGAGATCCGTTGAAAGATACGGTGGAATAGAAAAGGAATTTAAGAAAGGATGACGTCACGCCGGGTTAACATAGATTCAAAAGATGACATCATGGCGGGTTAAAGAAAGCTCTCTACACAGTCAGAAGACTAAAGATTTATTTCTTAAGGTATTTTAAGATTGACATGAACATGTTCAAATCAATCTGGGGCCTAATGTTCGGGATATAACTATTTGTGTAAGCCGCCCAGGAGGGGCCGGGTTACGCAAAGAAGACTCACCAGAAAGAAGCCCAAGACCAAGCATGAAGATGGTGGTTCAATAAAGGGCCTAAGGCCCACAGGCGACTTGAGGCCCGTTGTAGTAAACCGCCACAATGGCATGACTTGTATCATAAGGTAGATTTAACTAGTCACCGAGCCGGATACTATCTATAAGCTGGCCGGGACTCTGTAAGCTGCAGGGCGTCAACCCGTGTATATAAGGGGACGACCTGCTGGCGGATTAGGGCAAGAAACAACCCATCCAGAGCTAGGCATAGCGTATTTCGCTCCCTGGTCATCGAAACATCAAGTAATTCCAACCCAACTAGACGTAGGCTTTCATTTACCGTAAGGGGCGAACTAGTATAAAACCTCTCGTGTCCTTTGTCCAGATTAACCCCTTTAAGTTTCCTAGTTGCGATGGCTCCACGACTAAGTCCTTGCACGAGGACATCTGCCGTGACAATTCCACGACACACTAGGAAAACTAGCTCCAATTAGCACCTCTTGGGTTTGATAGTTTTTTTTTTGGGTGGGTTATAGATGCAACTAGCTCAAAATAGCCCTCATGTTTAGATATACTTTAGGGCTATTTGAGCCCGAACTAGCTCAAAATAACTGTACCCCATGGATACAGCAGCAGTTAGTCAGCCGATAATTTGTAAGAATGCACTAAACTCCTTCCGGCCCATAATATAAGATGTTAATTAATTTAATATGTGAGTATATTGGATGTTATAAGATATTATAAAAGAGTGTTGTACTACATCATTGTGCAATTGCTATTTAGCTTCTAATATTAACTTGGTGCTTTTAGGTACATATGTCATTGGTAAAGATCCGCGCTTCGACCCTTTCGGCGTATGGGGCAGTGAGATATCGATGAACCAGCATCAAGTGAGGAAGCTGATAAAGATTGTTAGTAAAATGGGTCCAAAGATGGCAATTAAACTATTTGTTTACACTTTATCGAAGACAACAGTGAACTGCGGGATGGTAAGAACTCTGCAGCCTTCTTTTTACTGCCCATAATGAGTTGTGTTAGATGACAATGTCTGAATCTTTGTCCTTTGTAGTGGTTGCCAAAGCAGTTTACTCAAGATTACCTCTCAAACTACATGATTGGTGGGCATGCAAAGGTTAAAGTATTTCTACCAGAACACGATGATTATCTAGATGTTTTCATGAAGACCGTGAAGGATGGGCGGTCGGCCATCACAAGGGGTTGGAGTAGAGTCGTGTGTGCCTTCTGCATGGAGGAGGGCACAATATGTGCATTCCACTTCACCTTGTTCAGCAACCAGAATGTATTTTGCCTCTTTCTTTACCGTCTTTAATAGTACAAGTATACAACTATGGTTCATCATTCTTTATTTGGTTCTTATGTAATTCTTGAACATATGTACCTATGAATCAAATAATGCATTGGTTGTTTGAACCTGATGGATATGAATGAAGCTGTAGCATACATTCAAAATCAAATTCAAATCTGGTACAATTTGAAATAGCAACAATTAAATTATGGTGAAATTATGCTCTCTAGGTCGTTACGGCACACACGGTTGGTAAAACACAAAAGTTTGCGATATATACCATAATCTGAGACGGTTCACAGAGAGGAAACGTGTGCAAGCATGCACACAGTTGCCGTTTGCAAAGCGTGTGCGATGTCAGACAATATCACAAACGGTGCAGGCAAACTAAATGTTTGTGTTAGTTGCCTTATCATACACGATTCGCAACCATGAACTGTTTTTGATGAAGTATGCATCATAAATGTTGCACCACAGAATAGCGTGTGTGACAGTTGTCGTGTACGAAGATGTTACGACGGTCCGACGTTTCATAATACTGTCCGACACTTGTACGAAGATTACCTAATCTTCTTAATTAGTTATCGCATACGATTTGGGAAAAGTGAATGTGTGTGATTGTATGCTTATCATACATGTTCTATAATAGTGAACCATTTGTGATGGGCCACGCATCATAAACGTCGCACCATAGAATACCGACTATGATGGCAATGCGAGCACAAACGAGTAGGAGTACTGTAGGGTCCCCATCCCCAACTGTTTCTGGGTCGTGTGGGAAGGACCCCCCCCCCCTATCGCCGTCACTCACTAGGCGACGGTTCCAAATGCCATCGCGCAAAAGGGGTTATAAACCGTTTGTATAGCACCGACGCGTACCAGTGCTAGAATCTATCGCCCCCATCCTGAACAAAGTTGTTAGTTTTGTGAGATGCTTTCCGTGCATGTAGAAGCTGTATATTGAGGTGATGTTCCTTTCCTGTTAAATGTTAACCATAAGGGAGTTCAACTTTTTCACCTTTTCCCAAGTTTACAATGACAATGTACTAGATTTCTGAAGGAATTTTGGAGGATTTCATGACATACACCCCCCACCCCATATTGGTTGCTTGATTCATATGGTTGCAATCCATAAGCATTTCTCCTTTGGATTCATCTGTACTAGTTTGCTTAGAGAATTTTTCATCCACTCCAACCTCTTATGAAGAAGGCTACATTTTTCTAGATTGTAATCAAATGCCCATGTTAATGTCAGATCGAAGATGGCACGTTGGTGCATTTTACAAAACCTTCAAACCAAATAGGTGTGTAGTAGTGTTCAAAACTGCATGTAGGCACTAACATGTTCTCTTCTTTTGCAGATAATAATAGGCCCGGAGGTGGATAATGTTTATAACGACAATCACATCGAATGCCTGGATCTGCATCTCTCAAAAATTACTTTGAACTCCTACCGAGGGACCTTACCGGAGATTATATTCACCAGGTTCTTTGTTGCTAGAGCAAGGGTGCTGAAGGTAATGAGGTTGAACATGCATTTAAATAGGAAATATGAATGGTTTGTTGATCAGAGCCGGCAGCTACTACAGAATGGAAGAGGCTCCAAAAAGCTAAACTTCGTATTGGAAGTGCATATGACAGAGTAATTGGAAGTCATTGTGTCAACCCCATACATGACTTGTTAGCGGTTGATCCCTTTGCAGAAATGACGAGGTTTCGAAACCAGCCTTACTATTTTTATTTTTAGTTTGAACCTCTCTTATATCCATGTTCAGCCGATCAGCACGGGCGTTTGCAGCTGAATGAGCTGAATTTCATTTCTAATATCTGTTTGAACCTTGTAATCTTTGAATTTGAGCCATGTAACTCTGGAATTTGAACCTTATAATATTTTGGGCTTTTGTGGTACAATCATTGAAATGGCATCTGCTACGTCTTGAGCTTGCGTTGGTTTTCCCTCAAGAGGAGAGGATGATGCAGTGAGTAGCGTAAGTATTTCCCTCAGTTTTTGAGAACCAAGGTATCAATCCAGTAGGAGGCTACGCGTGAGTCCCTCGTACCCGCACAAAGCAAATAACCCCTCGCAACCAACGGGATAAGGGGTTGTCAATCCCTTCACGGTCACTTACAAGAGTGAGATCTGATAGAGATGATAAATAATATTTTTGGTATTTTTGGTATAAAGATGCAAAGTAAAATAAAAGGCAAAGTAAAAGCAAAGCAATAATAAAGCGTAGGAATATTAATATGATGAGAATAGACCCGGGGGCCATAGATTTCACTAGTGGATTCTCTCAAGAGCATAAGTATTTTACGGTGGGTGAACGAATTACTATTGAGCAATTGATGAATCGAGCATAGTTATGAGAGTATCTAGGCACGATCATGTATATAGGCATCACGTCCGAGACAAGTAGACCGACTCACCTTTGCATCTACTACTATTACTCCACTCATCGACCGCTATCCAGCATGCATCTAGAGTATTAAGTTAATGAAAACAGCGTAACGCCTTAAGCAAGATGACATGATGTAGAGGGATAAATTCATGCAATATGATAAAAAACCCCATCTTGTTATCCTCGATGGCAACCATACAATACGTGCCTTGCTGCCCTCATCACATCGGGAAAGGACACCGCAAGATTGAACCCAAAGCTAAGCACTTCTCCCATTGCAAGAACTACCAATCTAGTTGGCCAAACCAAACGGATAATTCAAGAGACTTGCAAGGATAACCAATCATACATAAAAGAATTCAGAGAAGATTCAAATATTGCTCATAGATAATCTTGATCATAAACCCATAATTCATCGGTCTCAACAAACACACCGCAAAAAGAAGATTACATCGAATAGATCTCCACGAGAGAGGGGGGGAACATTATATTGAGATCCAAAAAGAGAGAAGAAGCCATCTAGCTACTAACTATGGACCCGAAGGTCTGAAGTAAACTACTCACACTTCATCGGAGAGGCTATGATGATGATGTAGAAGCCCTCCATGGTGGATTCCCCTTCCGACGGAGCTCCGGAACAGGCCCCAAGATGGGATCTCATGGATATAGAAAGTTGCGGTGGTGGAATTAGGTTTTTGGCTCCATATCTGATCTGTTGGGGGTACGTAGATATATATAGGAGGAAGGAGTACGTCGGTGGAGCTTCGGGGGGCCCACGAGGCACGGGGCACGCCCTAGGGAGGGGTCGCGCCCTCCATCCTCGTGGCCGCCTCCCTCCTTTCTTGACCGAGGGTCCAAGTCTCCTGGATCATATGTGATGAGAAAATCAGGTTCCCGAAGGTTTCATTCCGTTTGGACTCCGTTTGATATTCCGTTTCTTCAAAACACTGAAATAGGCAAAAAAAACAACAATTCTGGGCTGGGCCTCCGGTTAATAGGTTAGTCCCAAAAGTAATATAAAAGTGGAAATAAAGCCCAATATGGTCCAAAACAATAGATAATATAGCATGGAGCAATCAAAAATTATAGATACGATGGAGACGTATCAACATCGTATGTAGATTGGTAGTACTATTTTGACCTTAATATGCAATAGACTTAGATTTTATTAACCATTCACGACCAGGGTTCCCGCCGGAAGCAGAGCAATGGCAAACGTCGTCGCAACAAGATGTAGATGACTAGATGCTCATTTCTCCTAGTTTAGTATGCATGTAATTGCTTAGTTTGGTGTGTGGAAATGTTAGGTGTGTAGTCACTTATGTAATTGTATGCTTAATTTGGTCATGAAATGATGTTCTTATAAGTATATATGTTGATGTTCTGTAGAGAGAGCATATCACTGAAGGAAATATGTTCTAGAGGCAATAATAAAGTTGTTATTTTATATTTCCTTCTTTATGATAAATGTTTATTATTCATGTTAGAATTGTATTGATTGGAAACCCAAATACATGTGTGAATACATAGACAAACACTATATCCCTAGTGAGCCTCTACTTGACTAGCTCATTGATCAAAGATGGTTAAGGTTTCCTAACCATGGACATGAGTTGTCATTTGATAACGGGGTCACATCATTAGGAGAATGATGTGATGGACATGACCCATCCATTAGCTTAGCATATTGATCGTTCAGTTTTATTGCTATTACTTTCTACATGTCAAATACATATTCCTTCGACTACGAGATTACGCAACTCTCGGATACCGTAAGAATACCCTGTGTGCTATCAAACATCACAACGTAAATGGGTGATCATAAAGATGCTCTACAGGTATCTCCGAAGGTGTTTTTTGGATTGGCATAGATCGAGATTAGGATCTGTCACTCCGAGTATCGGAGAGGAATCTCTGGGCCCTCTCGGTAATACACATCATAAGAAGCCTTGCAAGCAAAGTGACTAATGAGTTAGTTGTGGGATGATGTATTACGGAACGAGTAAAGGGACTTGCCAGTAACGAGATTGAACTAGGTATGTGGATACCGACGATCGAATCTCGGGCAAACAACATACCGATGACAAAGGGAATAACATATGTTGTCATAACGGTTTGACTGATAAAGATCTTCGTAGAATATGTAGGAGTCAATATGAGCATCCAGGTTCCGCTATTGGTTATTGAACGGAGAGGTGTCTCGGTCATGTCTACATAGTTCTCGAACCTGTAGGGTCCGCGCGCCTAATGTTTGATGACGATTTTGTATTATATGAGTTATGTGATTTGGTGACCGAATGTTGTTCAGAGTCCCGGATGAGATCACGGACATGACAAGGAGTCTCGAAATGGTCGAGAGGTAAAGATTGATATATAGGATGATGGGATTCAAGAATCAGAAGTGTTCCGGAATGTATCGGGTATTTATTGGAGTACCGGGGGGTTACTGGAAACCCCGGGGGGAAGATATGGGCCATATGGGACATAAGAGGGGAGCACACAGCCCACAAGGGGTGGTGCGTCCCCCCTTAGGCAGGAGGCCGAATTGGAGAAGGAACAAAGGGGGTTCGACCCCCCTTCCTTTCTCCCTTCCCCCTTCCTTTTTATCTCTGGCAAAGAAAGGAAGGAGGGGAGGCCGAATTGGAGGAGGCCCCCAAGTAGGATTCCTCCTACTTGGGGTGCACCCTTGCTTCTCCCCCCCCCCCCCTCCCACCTATATATACGTGGGGAGGGAGCGCCTAGAACACACAACAACTATCATTAGTCGTGTGCGGCGCCCCCCCCCCCCCTTCATAGTTTACACCCCCGGTCATAGTTTTGCGGTGCTTAGGCCAAGCCCTGTGAGAATCACTTCACCATCATTGTCACCACACCATCGTGCTGATGGAATTCATCTACTACCTCGACACCTTGCTAGATCAAGAAGGCAAGGGACGTCATCGAGCTGAACGTGTGCAGAACTCGGAGATGCCGTATGTTCGGTGCTTGATTGGTAGGACCTAGAAGAAGTTCGACTACATCAACCGCGTTGTCAATGCTTCCACTTTCGGTCTACGAGGGTATGTGGACACACTCTCCTCCTCGTTGCTATGCATCTCCTAGATAGATCTTGCGTGAGCATAGGAATTTTTTTGAAATTACATGCTACGTTTCCCAAAAATCACATCGCACACAGACCACACTAGGGAACTCGTCGGTCATGAATTCATCAATCACAGACGATTGTATACCTACAAGCGTTTGCCCAAAACACACATGGCTTATTCCTTCACAAACAGCTCAGGTGGATCAACTGTATGCCACATATCACACACGCAACTCTAATCGGATTCGTGCTTGATGTCTCCGACATCACTTGCACAGTTCGTCTTATTTTTCCACGTATCACTGTGTCGGCCTCTACTCGCGTCCCCCGGCGCGCTCTGCTCGCCGTTAGGCGCCGCGGCATGCTCTCCTCGCGTACCTCCATGTGCTCGGCTTGTGGACAGCTTTTCCTTGCGTGTTCAACTATTATATGCATATATATGGTTGCTCGCCATTGAGGCGACCGCGGAGCCCTCTGCTCGCGTCCCTCCGTGCGCGCTCTGCCCGCGGTTGGGCCTCCACACGATCATGTCGGGGGCCCCATATGCATGCGGTTGCGCCGCCCGCGTCGCCACGATGTAGTTATGTGCGGCACGATGGAGTTACGCACTGCAAATTAGAACTGCCATCCGGGCATCCTGATATTCTAGACCGCCCGGCTTCCCCTTTAATTCCCGCGGCCATTATAACCTTAGTCTCTTCAACCTTTCGATCGCGCCGGACAACACAACAAGCACACCCATGACGACACATAGAGAGGGGATGTCTAGGGCGCTCCAATGGAGTTCGCGAGCATAAAGTGGAGACCCACGCGAGGGAGACGGATCTCTCGGTGGTGTACACCATCGACCTGGTCGTGGTGGACGACTACATCAACACTGTTGAGCAGTTTCTTGCTCGAGACAAGTACAAGGTGGTCGACATTGACCTCCAGTACACCGGCGGTTGTCCCAACATAGATCAAAAGGTTGTCGTTGCCCAGTTGTGCGTGCGCCATCATGTCCTCATCTACCACTAATGCATGGCCACAGAGCCTTGCGACCGTTTCGCCAGGATTGTCAACAGCACCGACTACAAGTTCGCTACGGTGGAAACCACCAACGATGTAAAAGCGCTCAGGGTTACGGGCTTGGCCTGCAATAACCTTGTCAAAATCCGTGAGCACTACAGGGTCTGGGGAAGCACGAAGAAGGACTCCCTGGTTGAACTCGCCTAGGCCATCATCGACCCATACTACAAAAAGATGAAGTAGGATGCCAACAGAAAACGTCTCGTACCCTGGCACGGGGCCTGGATGTGGCAACTGGATGAACCTCACCTCAGGTTCGCGGCCAAGAGCGTCTACACATGCTACTTGATGCACAGGTGGATCATTGACATGAGGAAGTGCCTTGTTATCGAAATCGATGAAGCCGGATCGAGCAACTAGCAAAGCAGTAGTGGCAAGCATCACAAGAAGTATATGATGATCAGATGATCATTTATCCTAGTTAATTATGCATGTAATATATAGTTGACTTTGGTGTGTGGAAATATCATGTGTGTAGTAGCCACCTATGTAATTATGCATGTAATAGTTTACTTTGGTGTGTGCAGATGTCATGTGTGTAGTCGCCACCTATGTAATTGGATGATTAATTTGGTTATGCAACCATGTCTTTATAAGTGTGTGTATATATATGTTGTTGTTCTGTATGCAGTCCCAACGCACAACACACATGTCTTATTAGCAGCAATCGTTTGTGTTATTATCGGTCTTCGTACACATTTCTGATTACAGACTTGTTTGCCGCGTATCACACACATCTTGTTAAATTGAATCGTTTCTATTATCTTGGCTCAACGCAAACAGTTCATCCGAGTGAACTGTCTGCCCTCTATCGCACACACCTTGATCTGGCTGACCGTTTCTTTTGTTTCGGCTAATCACAAACAGTTCATCCGAGTGAACTGTATGTCATATATCGCAGACACCTTCATCTGGCTAACCGTTTCTGTTCTTTTGCCTCATCGCAAACAGTTCATTGAACTGAACCATATGCCCCTCATCACCCACGCTAAATTCTGAACCGTGTTTGATGCATCCATCATCACAAACGTTTTGCATCTTTTTTGATGGTTTTTTTTACATCACCGTTTGTGATTATTGCATCGCACACAGTTCCCTCGAAGGGTCTCTGATTGTAGTGTCGCGTTAGCAGCATCCTGCAGTAGTGTAGCATCACTGACAAGAATGAATGGGTCCGTGTGATATGCCATCGTTATGTTGTTAACACAGGTCTTCTTGTAATCATCAACCTTTACCTGGCTAAAAGGGATCCATGTGCACCTGAATAATACCACCTTAACTTTCACGTAGTTAAGCTCCCAAATCTCTTTGATGGTTCCATAGTATACCCTTTTATCAGTTTCATCAACAGTCATGCATTCTATTCGGACAGAGCTATTCTGATATGAGGTCTTCTCATCATGTTCCTCAGTGTAGAACGTGTAGCCATTTATGTCATATGCTTCGTACATCAACACTGTAGGTGATGGCTTTTGTGCCAAGCACATAGCAATGTCATCCATAGATCCGCGTGCCAAATGATCCTTCAGCCATCTGGCGTAGTCCTTATTATGCGCCTTCATCTCGGCATCTAATGGATGCACCATGGGTATCGTATCACATCCAAATGTTCATCATCATAAGCGTCGAGAGCTCGGCTGTTAAGCAGTAATGTCAAATGGGCTTTGTCGGCCAAATCTCCGGGTGCAGTGTTTTGTGTGCCAGCAAGGACCGACTTACCTTTCAGCCTTCAAGGGAAAACCTATAGGTCTTTGTTTCATGTATTCGGTGCAAAACTCAACCACCTCATCCATGGTATAACCTTGTAGGATTCTTGCCTCTGGATGGCTTTGGTTCCGACAATAATGCTTCAACATTCCCATGAACCGCTTGATGGGATATATGTTGCAAAGAAACACATGACCACAATACTTTATCTCTTCAACGAGGTGCACAGTGATATGGACCATGACATCAAAGAATGAAGGTGGGGAAAACTCTCTAGGCTGGACAATATTCTTGCAATATCATGTTGCATGGAATCCAGCTCTTCAGGATCTACCACTTTCAGCCATAGTTTGTTGAAGAAATCACAGAGCTCAATCTTATATCTCTGTCCATCATATTCTTGATGACCACCGAGAGGATTTGTGTAAACATTACGTGGCAATCATGTGACTTCATGTGTGCCAACTTCATTTTACCTGAGCTCACATCCACGAGACTTCTGATGTTTGCAGAGTAGGAAGAGGGTGTCTTAACTGACAACAAATAGTTGAAGAACTCTTTTGCTTCTTTTGTACTAAAATTGTAACTCTGGTGAGCATGGAGGAATTTGTTATCATCTGCTTCGTTCTTGCGTTTTTCATTGATCACCAAACATATTGAGTCATGCACCGTCACCATCCTTTTTACCTTTAATCTTGAGCAGAGTAGCAAGGATGCTTTCACATACATTCTTCTCTACCTGCATGACATCAATGCAGTGACGTACACGTAGAATCTCCCAGTAAGGTAATTCCTAGAACATCGCTTTCTTCTTAAACACTTGATCCATGGGTGTTTGTTTCACCATCAAAGTGTGGTTCTTGCCAAGCACAACATTAATTTGTTTAGCCATGCTGTGGATCAACTCCCCACGATAAGGTCTTGGGTCCAAACCTACCTCTGTCGTACCATCAAATTTAGCTTTCATCTTTTGGTATGGGTGATATTTCTGTAAGAACCTACGATGACGCAAATACATGGTTTTGTGCGAGTTGGGAAGAAATATACTCGCTTTCCTATCCATGCATGTGACATACCCTACATCTCCCTTTGTTTTCTGCCCCGATGTGTTGCCTAATGCTAGCATATCTTGAATGGTGTGCAGCAGCATCGCATGTAGATTGAAAAACTCCTTTTTGTAAGCATCATAACATTTTACAACGATGATGAGGACATCAATACCATTGTTACACCCATATCCCCTACTGCTACATATATTGGACCAATTACTAGATCTCGCGCATGCCAATTAAATTATTAGGTACTTCCGTTTCTTGGTAATGATTCTAATGTTCATGAGAATATGATGTTGCCTAAATTGGATACATTTGTTTTGCTTACAAATGAAGGGCCTCGCATGGATAAGAGGGATGAACACTGGAGCAAGACCAAGCATGGAGATGGTGGCATGCGCAAGGGGAACAAGAACGGAGTTACAAGTGATGATTTCAGGACTTCGGAGCCACCATAATGAGTGCATGAAGCCTTGGACGAAATATACAGGATGCCACTTCATAAATTTCGTCCATAGGCTATTATAGGTGATGCGTCACCTTATTATTGGGCCATGCCCATGTAATTTCGAAATACTTGAGTATAGGTTGTTTTTAGAATCCGTATGTGTGGGGAAACAAAAGATAGGGTTGGTTTCGGACCCCTCCTCCAAGGGCCATGAACCCCCCCCCCCCCTCTTCCTCCATATATACAGCCCTTAGGGCACCATTTAGACTTTGGGATTTGTTTAGTTAAAAGTTAGCCATTGCAACTTTGTGTACTTAGTTTGTGACCAACGACCAGAACAAGAGCGCTTCCGGATCCCCGCCTTTATCAATACTTCACCTAGATTTGCAATATTCAGATTGCATTATCATATTCTTGCTTGTTCTTCGATTGCTTACAGGAATAGACCTTCATGGTCAGGTTGATCGTGCTCCAGTGTGGTCAATAACCTCTCGGAGTTGGTTTAGGATTGCTAAGGTGCAACGTCGTGCACATTTGTAGTCAGATCGTCAAAGTCGTCTCCACTAAATTGATAGTTATCATCTCATCGAAAGATCGGGACCCTCGCCTCTATGAAGCAGGCTCTTTTACCCACAATGTCAGCAGTTCTTCTACCAATAACTGAACGTAAATGTTGATGTCATTTCCAGGTTGCTTCAGGCCTTGGGGAATCATTGTCATCATGATGTATTTTTTCTTCATACACATCCAAGGAGCAAGGTCATATATGCATAGAAGCATGGGCCATGTGATGTGTTTGGTGCTCATATCACCAAAAGGATTCATCCCGTCAGTACACTCCCCGAGCCTTATACTTCTAGGATCCTTGGCAAAGTCGTCATACTTGTTGTTGATTAATTCCCACAGAGCCCCATCTTTCGGGTGCCTCATATGTTTATCCGCGGTTTTCTCATCATGATGACACTGCAACCTCTTTGCCTTTCTAGGGTTTGCAAACAAACGCCTCAACCTTGGAATTAAAGGCAAGTACCAAACAACCTAGAACGGGATTCCTGTCTTGATCTCGTCATCCAACTTGTACTTGTCCATTGCTCTCCTCGCTTGTATCGTGCATGCTTGCATGTGGGACATGCATGCAAATCTTAGTACTCACCACGGTACAATGTACAATCATTCACACAAGTGTGTATCTTTTGTACTTCAAGTTCCAATGGGCAAACAATCTTCTTCGCTTCGTTCATGCTTTTGGGGAGCACATTATCTTCTGTAAGAAATTCTTTGAAAAGACCTAAAAACTCTGTGAAGCCCTTGTTTGATAGACCATTTGCTGCTTTAAATCTGAGAAGCGCTAGTGTGGCAATCAACTTGGAATATTTATTTTTGCAACTTGGACACAAATCTTTCTTGGAGTCCGCATCAATGGATGGTAGATCCTTGTACCCATCCATATCTTTTTCTGGGCCGTGGAAATCTGCAATCATAGAAACAAAATCTGGAATATCAAGGTCGTCGTCATCGTCTGTGTCGTCGTCTTGGTTCTCAGTGGGGTTTCTGGCTTGTCCATGTTCAATTGGTAGCTTGACGCCTCAACCCCAATGTTATATTCAACATCCTTGTGAATCAGATCGGGTTTGTCATCTCGTAGCCCTGGGTATATTCATTCATGATCAGCTCTTCACCGTGTCTACTCCAACATGTATATCCATCCATGAATCCATGTGTGAGTAAGTGGAACTCGACTTCTGTAACTTCATGTGACTCTGTATTGACACAACAACTGCATGTACACAGGATGTAGTCGTCATTACGAACTCTCTTCTTTTTCCTTTCAGCGAAATTGATGAACTCTGTCACTCCACATAAAATCTGAGCTTCTCTGATCCTTCATCCATTCAGATCGTTCCATCTGCACCACACGAGGGGTAATTCAAGAAACAACAACATTAATACAAGGATTAATTGATGCCCAAAGATGCATGCATAAATCACAATATTTTATTTTCATAATTACTGAGGGCGCTTCATATTGTTATACAGCCATGCGATGATAAAAATTAATGGCTAGTCAATTTACACATAGAGTACTACGATACTACCCTTATGAATTGAATACCTTAATTAAGCCACTCAAAGAAAAGAATACCTTAATTAATTAACCGCGTGGTGACCTCCACCGAGCAGATGGAGAAGCACGATGCAGCGGCATGCCGAGACAGCAGGTTTGACGAGCAAAGCTTAATGGGGCAACCACCTAAAGTTCGAGCTCCACTCTCCCTACATTGACCGTGATGGATGTGCTCCAATCACGCCGCCGCTGACCTCTAGGATTGAGCTCCTCCTATCTCCCGCTGTACACCGAGGATTGACCTACTATGACGCCGCCACCGCTACCACCGATCGATCGAGGATTGACATCTTATCCGGTAGCCAATGCCTCGGCCGCTGCCGCCATCTCTATCTGCTGAGCAACTATTTTGTTTACGGGTATCCGCAGAGTGGCTGTTTACCCTAAGTATTAACTGAATTATTGCATCCCCGTATGCACAGGGTAGTACATCACATACGGTAATGTCACGGCAACCGTGTCTCACCAACATTTTCTTCTCACACGGTTTGGTGTGGAAATCATGCGTGAAGTTGTAATACCTAACACAAACGACATGTATAAACCGTGTGCCGTATACAACAAAGTGCGATAAGTAGTTCCCGACCGTTAGCAGATCCGCATAGTTTCCCCGTTTCCCCCAAATCCCTAGATAGCCTCCAAATCCCTAGCCCCCAAATTCCCTCGCATGGCGCTGACATTGGGGGAATGCAGACGAGTGGTGCTGATGGTTTCGGTGTGGCTGCTCCTGCTTGTATCGCCGCTCTCAGCAACGCCACCACGACGGTGGTCACCGCCGAGCACCTGCCTAAGGTCATTAGAAGGCAGGTGTACTAGGATTCGAATCGTCTTGTCAAGTTCCAATCTATCCCGATCTTTTTAGCATGTCCAAAGTAGCTTCCTGCTCAATCTGTCCTAAATGACCCCTTCCAGGAAAGCAATCAACTGACGGATCTGGAGTATGACCCCAGACTCCCGCAACATGAGTTCGACTCTGAGTTTTGCGCCACCAAGAGGTACCAAAAGCTGAGTTGTGTCCTTAGACAAATTCACGCTCGACATGTATGCACTGAGGGATTCGACATTGGCAGATGGTTCCTCGGATGCCCCTTAGAGGTTAGTGCTATGTTCATCAAATTAGTTGAGTTAATGAGACCGCTCATCTTGAATACTATTTAGCATTGGCGGGGATATGAGGCTTGTGCCGTTGTTAACTGGCTGGATGAAGAATGGCATGGAAGGGCTCAGAGTGTTATCACCAAGCTCGCCGAAGATAACGTAAAGCTGAAGATGAAACTGATTGATCTGGATTGTACAATCAGTACGATGAATCAAGAAAGAATCAATCACATGCAAAAGATGAAAGCAAGAGACAAGAAGAAACTAGCATGTGTATTTCTGGTTGTCGCATTAGCCATCTTCTATGCACTGTTTGCAATGATGATTAGGGGTTTTGTTTGATTATTACTGGCTTCATTAATAAGAAGAGCTCAATATATAGCTTGCCAGCTGTCCTACTCCGTTCGTACGGTGCATAAGTCACATTACGAAATCAAATAATCCCAAAACTTGTTCCCTGTTTTTTGCCATGAAAAAAGAAATCAACCAATAGGAGTCGTGGGGCTTGTATGCATTCAATGACTTCAGACTACTTAGCATAACATGCAATGGTTAATTCTCCGCACGCAATGGTATTGATTAGCAGATAAAAATCAAGTTCTCTTGTCCGCCCCCACCTTGGTCGCCAGTACGGAAGGAGTATGAAAAATGCTTGTTTCATATTTGGATGCTCCAACACGTGTGTGTAATTATCACATTGAGAACTACGCAACCGCGGGAATTTGGAGCAACTTGGTACTAATAATTGCGATTGATTATATCAGTATTCTAACCGCCTACCAAGGTGGTTCGATAATCCGTCAATCCCCCGCTTAAATTGACATTCCTCTTCTCTACATACCCCGATTCAGTGTCCACCAACTTCATCGTCCCGGCTGTCCATTGATGCGGCTTGAACCTACATCAGTATTTCCCCAAAGAGGAAGGGATGATGTAGCACAACAACGGTAGGTATTTCCCTCAGATGTGAAACCGAGGTTATCGAACCAGTAGGAGAACCAAGCAACACAACGTAAACAACACCTGCACACAAATAACAACTTCTCGCAACCCGACGTGTAAAATGGGTTGTCAATCCCTTTCGGGTAGCGGCGCCCCAAGATGGGCAAATGGACATGAATAAAATTGTAGTAGATTGATAGATCGACCGCCAAATAAAATAAATAGGAATAAATTGCAGCAAAGTATCTTTGTATTTTTGGTTTAATAGATCTAAAAATAAAAACAAAGGAAAATAGATCGCAAAGGCAAATAATACGAGAAAGAGGCACGGGGGTCGTAGGTTTCACTAGTGGCTTCTCTCGGGAAAAATAGCGAACGATGGGTGAACAAATTACTATTGGGCAATTGATAGAACTTCAAATAATCATGACGATATCCAGGCAATGATCATTATATAGGCATCATGTCCAAGATTAGTACACCGACTCATGCCTGCATCTACTACTATTACTCCACATATCGACCGCTATCCAGCATGCATCTGGTGTATTAAGTTCATGGAGAAACGGAATAATGCAATAAGAATGATGACATGATGTAGACAAGATCTATTTATGTAGAGATAGACCCCATGGTTTTATCCTTAGTAGCAACGATACATACATGTCGGTTCCCTTTCTGTCACTGGGATCAAGCACCGTAAGATCGAACCCACTACAAAGCACCTCTTCCCATTGCAAGATAAATAGATCAAGTTGGCCAAAAAACAAATATCAGAGAAGAAATACGAGGCTATAAGCAATCATGCATAAAAGAGAACAAAGAAACTCAAATACTTTCATGGATATAAAAAGATAGATCTGATCATAAACTCAAAGTTCATCGATCCCAACAAACACACCGCAAAAAGAGTTACATCATATGGATCTCCAAGAGACCATTGTATTGAGAATTCAGCGAGAGAGAGGAAACCATCTAGCTACTAACTACGGACCCGAAGGTCTACAAAGAACAACTCACGCATCATCGGAGAAGCACCAATGGAGGTGGTGAACCCCATCCGAGATGGTATCTAGATTGGATCTGGTGGTTCTGGACTCTGCGGCGGCTGGAATTGATTTTCGTCGACTCCCCTAGGGTTTATGGAATATTGGGATATTGATAGAGCAAAGAGGCGGTCCGGGGGGCAGCCGAGGTGGCAACAACCCACCAGGGCGCGCCTGGGCCTCCTGGCGCGCCCTTGTGGGTTGTGCTCTCCTCGGAGCACCCCCAGGCGCAGCCAGGGCCCATTAGGTGTCTTCTGGTCCAAAAATCTCCGTAAAGTTTCATGCGTTTGGACTCTGTTTGGTATTGATTTCTTGCAACTGAGGAAAAGGCCCTATGGAGTAAAGGGAAGCGTGTACGTTGTCACACTCCCGCCCTCCAAAGATGCGTAAAAACAAGAATCGGCACTTGGCACTATGTCAATAGGTTAGTACCAAAAATGATATAAAATGACTATAAAATGATTATAAAACATCCAAATTGATTATATAATAGCATGGAACAATAAAAAATTATAGATACATTGGAGACGTATCAACCATGCTACACAGTTGCACACACTTTGCAATCTCGCTTTCTCGCAGTTTGTATACGTACCACAGCCATGTCGAGCGATGGCGAGGACGACAGTTCCACCAGCATTCTAGCACCCAATGATAGGTCAACATCAAAATCATCCTGCTCGTCTTCCATGAGTCCGACGTCGAGCCAAGACCTCGATTTTATCCGGATCATGGAAGGGACACCGCCTCCCGAGTCGTCAGACGACAACCAGACGGACGAGGAACCATCATAGGATGAAGAAGAGGATGATGATGAGGAGGAGGAATGGTCGAACGAGGAGGAGGATGACGATGACAGTAACGATGATGCCGACAGCGGCGGCGATGAAAAGCCAACAGTCAGTGGCAAGAAGCGTCCTTGCCAAGATGATGTCGCGGGGCCATCCAACAACAACAACAACAACAACAACAACAACAACAACAACAACAACAACAACAACAACAACAACAACAACAACAACAACAACAACAACAACAACAACAACAACAACAACAAAAAGAACAACAACAACAACAACAACAACAACAACAACAACAACAACAACAACAACAACAACAACAACAACAACAACAACAACAACAACAACAACAACAAGAACAACAATGAGGACTAATGTGACGCCTTGGGATAATTAAGCTACGAGTCTGCGCTAATGATGCCAGGTCATCACTCTTACCGTTGATAATCCTCGGTTGATCCAAATCGTAATCCAAATAAAATTTAAAATAAAAGTCCAAAATTCAAACTTCTCAAACATACAAAATAGGGCCATAACTATTTATGGTGGTGAGCCAACATTTTTGTAAAGTGCTTAATTGCTCCTAAGTATATAACAGTGGCTAAAAAAAATAATTAAATGCCTTTTATAAATTATAAAATATTAAGCTAAATTGTTTAGGTGTCAAACTTTTTGTGGCAGTGGGCTTGGTTAAAACACTAACTTAGGTGTTGCTCTCATACTTTAATAAACCTAAATATTACTAATAGTAAAACAAAACGGTAAAGAATAAATGATTAAAAAAACAGAAAACAAAACAAGACCCCTCCCTCCTCCTGGGCCAAGTGGCCCAGCTGCCACCAGGCAGCCCACCTGCTCCCCTGCCTCCCACCTCCCTGTTCACGAGGGATCGTGGGCAGGACCGATGCCTGCCACGGCACCTGCCATCACCGTGGCAGCCATCCGGCGGCCCCCTCGGTGACCCACGCACCTACTTAGCCGCCCCGGTGTCCCGAAACCTAGTGCGCCCCTCCCTCTCTCTCTTGCTCCGCCTCCCTCTCCAGATCCAAATCCTCTCGAGCTCGGGCATCACCACGTCGCCGTCGTCCTCCTGGCGATTGTTGGTGTCAGAACTGGAGGATCTCGGGTAGGGGGTCCCGAACTGTGAGTCTAGGATCGATGGTAACAGGAGACGTGGGACACGATGTTTACCCGGGTTCGGGCCCTCTCTACGGAGGTAATACCCTACTTCCTGCTTGATTGATCTTGATGAATGTGAGTATTACAATAGTTGATCTACACGAGATCGTAATGGCTAAACCCTAGAAGTCTAGCATGTATGACTATGGTAATGTGTATCTACCTATCCGGACTACGCTCTCCAGTTTATATAGACACCGGAGAGATCTAGGGTTACAAGGAGTCGGTTACATCAGAGGGATTCTACATAGTCGGTTGCCAAGCTTGCCTTCCACACCAAGTAGAGTCCAATCCGGACACGGGTACAGTCTTCGGTCTTCATGTCTTCACAACCCATCAGTCCGGCCCACGGATAACAGGGCGGACGTCCGAGGACCCCTTAGTCCAGGACTCCCTCACTAGCCCCTGAACCTGGCTTCAATGACGAGGAGTCCGGCGCGCAGATTTGTCTTCGGCATTGCAAGGCGGGTTCCTTCCTTCCGAACTCCAGAATAGTCTTTGGATGTAGTAAGTATATCCGGACATGTGCATGTAATTGCAGAGAATACAATATTCCATGAGTCCAATTTGCTGATAACTGTTTACGACGTCGTATCACGCCTGCCCGGTTACTATTTCCAACCGTTGTCTAGCACGTCGTCCCACCTCTTGGGACGTGGGTTTATTGGCACGTCTTGTCAAGGCAGAGATCGTGTCCCCTTATTCACGGGATTTTCATTAATGCAGGCATGGGTAACCCAACCGTCCCCTGGGTACAACTCTTTAGGGATAGGTAAGTTTCGAGACCCAGGTGGAGACGCTCAGTATTTGGGGTCTTTATATAGGGACCCAGTCTCGTCTTTTTATTTTGCGCTTGCTTCTTCCTCAACCCCAGCCACCTCGAGTTCTAACCCTCGGGTTCCAATCTCTACCAGCCCCAATCATGTCCGGATCCAGCCATCCAGGCCGGTGGGTGGCTTCTTCTGTCAAGGAGCGGCGAGGTATCTGACCCCAAATCCGGCGAGAGGGTAGTATTTGTGTCCCACTTCCTCCATGGGTTAGGGTTCGCACTTAACCCTTTCGTCCGGGGGATCATGTTCTACTATGGGCTAGATTTTCACGATCTGGCCCCGGACTCTATTCTCCTCATCTCGACATTTATCGTCACGTGTGAGGCTTTCCTCCGGACTCCTCCGCATATTTTGTGGCTCAAGACCTTTGACGTGAGGCCACAGGTGATAGAGGAGGAGCAGGCAGAGTGCGGCAGCGTCATAATAGGCAAGCTTTCCAGCGCGATTTGGTTTGAAGGATCTTTCGCCAAGTCTTCAGACCTATGGCAGCAGGGGTGGTTTTATATCAACGAGCCACGGGGCTCAAGTGGGCGGCTATGCCTGCGTTCTGACCCGGCCCTCCAATTCAGCTTGCTTCATGGATCAATAAGGGATTGGACTGGGGATACATCAATGAAGTACAGACTCTGCAAGGTCGCATCCGAAGCCTTACCGAGAAGGGCATCGATCTTGTGAACGTCGTTCAAGTAATGCTAGTCCGCCGGACCCTGCCATGTCAGCGATGGCCTCTCCGTATGTGGGAGTTTAATCCAGAAGGGCGGCAGACTCTTCAGCACTTCTTCGGCACCACGCACGAAGGAATGTGGAAATTATATTTTGGGAAACGAGAGCAATGTCCGGACACCACCGAGGATGTTGGCCTTGACTGCAATCATCCGGATACTGCGGTAAGTATTCAATCTCTGAACACCTTCCATTCAAGCATCTCTTGATAAGATACTGAACAATCCATCCCTATACATGACTGGGTAAGGAAAGCGGTGTTAATATGGTGTCCGGCGCCCCTTCCCGAAGACTCTGCGACCGCCCTGCTGACGAGAATGCTGATTCCGACACCGTATCAGGTGTCTGCAGAGGGGGCGAGAGCGGGGAGCCCAGAGTTGATTCCTGCCCTGAGGATGAATTAGACGCTGTGTTCGGGGAAACTGAAACCCTTTTGCCCAAGGGAAAAGGTGCAGAGGAAGCCCTCCATGGCAAAAAGAGGGCCGCTTCTGAAGATCAGGAGGGGAAGCCTTCCAAGAGAGGAAAAAAATGCCATCGTCGGGTGGCCTGGGCCGGGCGAGCGATGCTGCCGTAGGGCTTTATGACAAGGACGAACCTTTGGCCAAACCGTAAGTGAAGCTGGGGCACTTTAAACGTACCTTATTCTTTTCCTATTAGTGAAGTAATCATCCGACATATGTACATCCACGAAGGTTAACGCCCGGTGTTTCTCAATCGTCCTCCTCCTCGGGAGACCTTCTTCCGGAGATGATGGAGAGCGATATGTCTTCTCCGGCCTCCTCGCCCAACAGGGCGGTTGATTCTGAGGTATCATCCCTGAGGGCTCCTCCCGATCGACAAGTAGTGCAGGAAACGAAAAAGGCACTACCTGAAGGTGGTGCCTCTGTCACTCAGGGTTCGAGAATCAACAATGACGGCCCTGAACCGTCCAGTTTACAGCCGAAGACGATTATGGAGGCGAGTAAGCGGATTCCTTCAAAGGAATGCCGTACTCCGGCGGTGGTTTCCGAAGACCCCGGAGCGCCGGAAATGCTGACGGACATGCTGCGACAAGCGTCCATTTCAGAGGAGCACCGTGCCTTGATGGTTACGGTGGTCAAAAAGGTTCTATCCGTGAAGAGCGGATTGAACGAGGCCTTCTCGAGCCTTCTCAGAGGTTTTGAGGTCTGTGATGTAGTTTTTTCAATTGAATAATATTGACAGAATGCACTTGTTGTATATGCAGTAGCCCCTGAGACTCGGATTGCCTTCTGAAGGAGGCGATCGGAGGATCAAAAAGATATGCTCAGGTACTAACCTTGACTTAACTTGCAATACATGCTGCCTCCCCTCCTACGGCTACCCGAAATACGGAAGTGGCCGAACTGCAGCAAAAGCTGGATATTGCGGAAGATGACGTTGCATTGATCAACAGGCGTCTTGACGACTCGCAAGGTATATATTTCGAGCATTCCTTACACCAATGTGCTTGTAATTTAGGCCTAACATGGCAGAGAGTTTTATATGAAATGTGCATGAGTGCAGATGGTGCTGCCACCGTTGAAGCTCTTCGGGCGGAGCTAGCCCGGGCCAAGGAGCTAGCCCAGTGGAGTGATGCGGCTGCCGAGAAGGCATCGGTTGATCTAAGAGCCGAACAAGCAGCTCGGCACCAAAATGAGGAGAAAATATCCGCACTGGCGCTTGAATTGAAGAATACTGCCAGCCGTTGTGAGTACCTTGAGAAGGAGAATAAAGACAAAATGGCTGAACTTGATAAGGCCGTACGAGAGGCGAGTGAAGCTCGGTCTGAATCTAGGGCAGCTCATGAAGAGATTCGGCAGGCTAAGGAGATAGCGGTCGGTTAGCCCTTTTTGCTTCAGACTAAGTTTGGCGATCCGGACTATGCTCAGTTGAACCAGGTCTGGAGTTCTCCGGCTGAATTTTTGGACTTGCCGGAGAGTTCTTCCGATGCGGCACAATTTTACCAAGCACAAGAGGGGTATGCGACGGAGAAGCTTTTCTGGTCACAATTTGGCGCATCAAAGCGCCCTCTGTTGCTGAATGAACAGATGTCCCAGTGGGCCGAGCTTCATAGGATATCCGGCGAAGCCATGAAGAACGCCATAATCCGTTGTGGCCGAATGAGCCTATTCCAAAGAGCTACTTTGGCCTCGGTGCGGCGTCTTGTTGATGCGGTGCCTGCGTGTCGATCTTTCTTGAAGCGATCGGGCGTGCATTGAAGGTGCACGAATGGCCTTTTCTTGAGTCAAGACATTCTGGGGGAAGATGAAGGCCGTCGATGTTGCGGCGAAGAGTCCGCCAAAGGGCAAGGACTGTAGTGAGCCGGAGCATTATTTTGAAGACGTCCTGGAAGCCGCCCGCCTGATAGAGGGTCAATGCTCGAATAACATAATGTTCGAGTGAGGTGTATTAGAATTGTAAAAGACAATTTTATAATTGATCTATTTTTATATTTTTGCTCAAACGCTTGAATTCCTCCTGTGCGGCCATTTTAATATAATCTGAAAGTTTTCCAGTCGTCGGCTTCAGCCCCCTCGTAGGAAGTACTGGGGTGTTCGGAAAAGCATTTAATAACTCTTTATCCAACATCTTGGTCTGTGAAGGAGGTGATAATGCGGTGAACCAGGCAATCGGACTATAAGGCTTTAACACTTTCACTTAGCCATAGGAGTTTTATGGTGGGACTACGACATAGCCCCTGGTATGTATGCGGCGTGTAGTGCCTTACATATTTGATCTGAAAAAGATCCCTCGTGTGACACGGAGAATCGCTAAGGATTCCAAGAAGTCGTCAAGTGGTTGAACAGCTCTCGCCGCATCATGGCAGTCAGTTTTCGGCTTTCTCTACTGAGGTGCTCATCCGGTTTAGACCAGGGCACAACCGCAGTAGTTCTCCCTTTACTACCCTAGTCGATAGAGCGGAACGTAGGGTAGCAAGCACAGGAGCCGGGCAACCCAACTATCGACCCAAGACAATGATTCGGAGCTGATGCATATAAGGCCAAACTTGCGACGCCGAAGTACGCTATAGAGTTGTTCGGACTTATACTGGCAACTCATTCGTTCCCATACCGAGCCCCTGGCCGGGTATGCCGAGGTGCATCTGTAAAGCAGCCGTTGAGGCCGTACTCATTGTTGAAAGAGTATGAAAGATTAGTTCGGATGAGGTTTACTGGGAGCGGAGCAATATTCCAATGATAAATTTATGTATATGTATATAAAAAGAGGGAAACCACAAACCCCGGCTATTTGACATGCTCGGGGTTGGGAACAGAGGAAAAAGGGCATAGTACAGGCTCGGAATAAAGCGTGCGGTCTACAAAAAGTTATTTTGGACCTCCTGTCGCACGTCTGCGCCGCTCGTCCTCGGGGAGGGGAATCCCAAACGTTAGGTGAGTGTACGGATCCGAACTCCGATAAAGTCCGTTGTAGATGATGTCCTGTTGGTCACCTGTTCTTAAGAAATGATACAGAAAAATAAGGAAAACAGATAAAAAAAGTTACAGGAATGCTTGCAGGCTTGTCCGTATTATTCTTCCGCCGATGCCCATGGTATCTTGAGTGCGTAGTGATGTACGCGTGGTGTGAATCTTGCCAGTATAGTAGGTGGGTGGTGTCACGACCAATATGCGATACTATCCTAAAGAGACTTGAAGGTCCCACCAAGGATAGAACCGCATATTGAAACGCTTTTGCAAGGTGGATGTCATTACATCAACATTACATAATAGATGGGGATACATACAAGAGGCATACAATGCCACAAGAGTACATCAATACAACATACATGAGAGCATCATCCGACTACGGATGAAACACAAAGAGAAACTCAAACGACATCCACCCTGCTAGCCCAAGCTGCCGACCTGGAACCTATCCCCTGATCGAAGAAGAAGCGGAAGAAGAACTCCAAAACAAGCAAACATCGCTCTCGCGTCATGAACATCGCAATACCTGTACCTGCAACTGGTGTTGTAGTAATCTGTGAGCCACGAGGACTCAGCAATCCCATTACCATGGGTAAAAAGACTAGCAAAGCTTAAAGGGAAAGGAAGGGGTAAAGTGGTGAGGTTGCAGCAGCGACTAAGCATATATGGTGGCTAACATACGCAAATAAGAGCGAGAAGAAAGCAAGCGGAACGGTCGTGAAGCTAGCAATGATCAAGAAGTGATCCTGAACTCCTACTTACGTCAAACATAACCCAAAACCGTGTTCACTTCCCGGACTCCGCCAAAAAGAGACCATCACGGCTACACACACGGTTGATGCGTTTTAATTCGGATCTTGTGTCAAGTTACCTATAACCGGACATTAACAAATTCCCATCTGCCACATAACCGCGGGCACGGCTCTCGAAAGTTTATACCCTGCAGGGGTGTCCCAACTTAGCCCATGATAAGCTCTCGCGATCAACGAAGGATATACCTTCTCCTGTGAAGACCCGATCGGACTCGAATCCCGGTTTACAAGACATTTCGACAATGGTAAAACAAGACCAAGAAAGCCGCCCGGATGTGCCGACAAATCCTGATAGGAGCTGCACATATCTCGCTCTTAGGGCACACCGGATTGTCCAAACTTCCCAGTAGGCGAGCCTGTGGTTGCCCTGGTACACCGGGCGGTCGACAAAGTTGGACCAACACTCAAGACGAGCGCTGGCCCGGGGGGGCTACAATAAAGATGACCCTCGGGCTCCGGAAACCCAAGGGAAAAAATGCATAGGTGAGGCAAATGGTAAAACCAATGTTGGGCCTTGCTGGAGGAGTTTTATTCAAAGCGAACTGTCAAGGGGGTCCCATAAATCACCCAACCGCGTTAGGCACGCAAAATTCGGGAACATAATACCGATATGACGAAAACTAGGGCGGCAAGAGTGGAACAAAACACTAGGCATAAGGCCGAGCCTTCCACCCTTTACCAAGTATATAGATGCATTAATAATATAAGAGATATTGTGATATCCCAACATAATCATAATCCAACTTGGAGCAATCTTCATCTTCACCAGCAACTAGCAACGCTATAGGAGGGGCTGAGCAAAAGCCGTAACATAGCCAAACAACGGTTTGCTAGGAAGGGTGACAAAGGTTAGAGGTTCATGGCAATTTGGGAGGCTTGATAAGCAAGTGGTAGGTAATGCAGCAAAGCGATAGAACGAAGCAACTAGCATAGCAATGATAGTAGTGAGATCCAAGGTGACGGTCATCTTGCCTGAAATCCGGCAAGGAAGAAGAACGAGTCCATGAATAAGATGAGGCCACGAAGACGAATCAAGTGTAGACGAACGAATCCTCACGATCGCAACGAAACAGGAACTATCGAGAAGAAGCACACGACATTGTAAACACGCCACACATGAACAAGGCATGATGCTCAAACAAGTATGATGCATGACATGTCTACCTGAAGCTACTCATGGCAAGAGATGATGCAAACAAGAGCAACACATCAAGGCAAGTTTAAATGAGGCCGGGAACAACATATAACAATTTCGCTAAGTCCTCATATGCTAATTTCGAAATTGGTCCAGATCTGAATAAACCTTATGTTCAAGTTGTTAAACAGCAATTTAAGATGCACCAAGATGATCTACACGCGATTCTAGTCAAGTTACATATAAAGTTCATTTAATTCGGAGCTACGGCCTACAAGATATGAGCAAAACAAGTTCAACATGGCATTGATGCAAAATGCATCCAAACATCAAACAAACACCTCAAAACAAGGATGCAACATGATAATATGAAGCTACATGCAAAACTAAGCAAGTTTCATATAGAGCACACTCAAAACGGAGCAACGGTTCCACACATACTCTATACAAGTTTAAAGGACAAGCTGTCCAAAAGAGCAACTAGGCATATTGAAAGCATCAAAACTACATGCTACAGCACCCCAACATGGGAATAAAAGGAATGGACATTATGTACAGGTAATGCATTACAAAACATGAACACTGAGCTATCTCTAGAAACCTCTAGGACAAGCTCAAAAACACATGGCAAGATTGCAAATAATAACAGTTTCAGACTTTGCAGAAATAGCATCAGGTTGCAATGTTTAGAGCTATCAAACAACATGTTACAGAAACTTAACATGGCAAACAAAGGCATGGAATGAACCCACTAATTTCATAGAACAAAAGTCCTTTACTGACCATCAGCCAAAAAAGGATCAGAAGATTTGATGGCACCCATGTAAACATGTCTAATGATATGACAGATTCATACATGGCAGGAACAACAATAAGTAAGCATGTTGGTGAGCTTGTACCACTCACCACAGATCAACACATGGCATGGCAAGGCAGAAGACATATTTATAAAGGTAAGCATGGCAAGAGCAATTTCATAGGCTGCATGGATCACTACCAAAGCTCATGTGAAAACTGAACTTAATGTTAACAGGCTGACAGCAACATTATTTAGCAACTTTGGAGCAATATTACAACAAGCTACAGCAAGCTATAAATTAAACCAGGGGCAGGGATGGATAGATCATGACATGTAAAACAAACCATCCTTAGTTAACATCTCCAGATTATGCATAGAATGACTTGTAGCAGCAGGTTTACATAGCATCATAATATAACAGATTTAGCCTAGCAAAACAGTAACAGCAACTACCCTACTTAACAAGCTTGATGCACTCACTACAAGACTCAAACAAATACATGGATGGCACTCCTGTAAATATGGCATGGCATAGTACAAAACACATGTAGAGCTCATGCTCATAAGATGCACACATCAAGTGCAACAAAAATGACAAAACATCAAGTTCTGTTAACAGACAGCAGTAAACATCATGTAGCACTCTTGCAACGATGATTCAGGCGTCCAGATGAACTCAAATGAATATGACACAATGGAATGAATTGAAGAGCATATCATGATGAAAATTTTGATATATTATACACGCAAAACGGAGCAGTATGCATGGAGTTATGACGCGATGAACATGGGACCAGAATGCAAATAAATTTTGGGACTTAGAAGAAAACAGGGTCAACCTCAGATCTGCATGGATATCGAGGCGAGGTGGATCTCGCCGGAGAACACGCCGGAGATGGGGGAGACGGCCGAAGACGAGGAAGGGGAGGTCGCCGGAGCGGGGGTCGGCGAGGGGAGCGCCGGATCCGGCGCGGCGCGGCGAGGCGCGGCTCCGGCCGGTGAAGGGCGCGCCTCTACGGGAGGAGGCGCGGGCCGGGCGGGCGGAGGAGATCCGGACCGAGGCGCGGCGGGTCGCGTAGGGCTCCGCGGAGGCAGGCGGCGACGGGTTCGGCAGACCCCACGGCGGCGGGCGGCGGGTTCCGCGAGCGGACGCCGCAAGGAGCGAAGGCGGCGAGGCGGCGGTTGCGCCGGCTGGAGCGGGTGGCGAGGCGCTGGCTCCCTCGGGCCCAGCTGCCTCGGGCGGGCCCGATCTGGGCCTCGGGCCCCGGGCGAGGAGAGAGAGGCGCGGAGGGCGGCGTGGCGCCATGAGGATTGGGCGCGGGCGTGGCGATGACATGTCGCGATAAGATTGGTTCGGTTGAGGTGGACGGCGGACATGTCCGGCGCGGTGGATGTGTCCGGCGGTGCGAGGAGGAATATTGCTAGGGTTAGGGTGGAATTCATCCGTGAATTTCGGGGGGAGGGGCTAATTTATAGAAAGAGGGAGCTAGGAGACTCCAAATGAGGTGCGGTTTTCGGCCACGTGATCGTGATCGAACGACCGAGAGCATGAAGGGGGTTTTGCTGGGTTAGTGGGCTGATTTGGAGGGGTGTTGGGCTGCACAAAAGGAGGGGTTTCGGGCCACGCGGTCAAACCGTTGGAGTATCAAACGACCTCCAAATGGCACGAAACTTGACAGGCGGTCTACCAGTGCTATACCAAGGCCGCTTGGCAAACCTCGGGCCACTCCGAGAAAGTTTAACACCCGCTCACAACAAGAGACAAAAGGGGGACGCCGGAGGACATAGGAGTGCCGGATTGCAAAATGGACAACGGGGAAAATGCTCGGATGCAAGAAACGAACACGTATGCAAAATGAGATGCACATGATGACATGGCAATATGCAACACGCAAGCAAGTGACATGTCAACGACGGCGAATAACTGGCAGACACCTGGCACATCGGATCCGGGGTGTTACAGGTGGCGGAAACCAAACTGCTATTTTCGTTCCGGGAGTGGTCGAACTTCAGAGGGAAACTGTTTCTGGCCCCTGGTGTTCGGCGAGCCGCCTCGTCTTTATTGCTCGGTGGCCTCCTCCCTTGTGATCGAGTTAAGCTTGCTCGCTCGCTTGAGGACCCAGCGGTTCATTGGTATGATTAGCTGGCTTATCAGGGTGGTCGTGAATCTGACAAGGTCGGTCCAATATCCTGTCAAGGGTGGATGGTCCATACTGGTTTGCCTTTAGGGGCTTCTTCTGTTGACCGGGTTGCGGATTGTGAAATCCGGCGTTGACCGATGTGTCGTGTGATCTTTCAGTATTATTGTGACTGTTGTGTTCAGTTCGTCGTTGTTGGTGTGGAACGACACCTATGGGATCACAAGAACCCCTACTACGGTTGCCGGGGCGCGGGGTTGCGAGAAGAGCAGGATTAGTAACCAGCACGAGGATCATTTACCCAGGTTCGGGCCGCGAGGATGCGTAAAACCCTAGTCTTGCTTTGGTGGGTGTATTTCGGAGAGTTCTTGAGCTCTCAAACTAGCTGTGGTGAGTGGGTGGTTCCAAAGAGCTGAATCCGTCTCCGGTATGCCATGGGCCTCCTTTTATAGTCGAAAGGGGCTGCCACAGTGGCACACAGGAGGTGGAAAGGCGCACAGTGCTATGAGGTTATCGCTCGTATTACATGACAAGACGCATTTAATGCGTAGCTTAGGTGTCCCTAGCTTTATCGGGGACGGGGGCGAGGCCCGTCCCGTCCGTCGTCGCTCCTCCTTGCTTTGACACGCGCCCTGGCTAGCGACGCATGCGGCGCCATGTAGGCAGGCAGGCAGCTGAGGTGGCGCAGTGGTGGAGCCTCCACGAAGATTTGCATGCCGCCACGCAGGCGCTTGATGAGCTGGCCTGGGAGCTGCATGTTGCCATGCAGGCGCCCGCCCAGCTGGTTGGGCTGGCAGCTGCATGCGAACGGCGGTGGAAACTTGGTTGGCGTGGGCCTGGTAGTGGCCCTGCTGGCGTCCTTGGTGAGTGCCTTGTCGAGTGGCCCGACAAGGGTCTTGCCGTGGCGCGCTGTCGTCCCCGGCAAGGACCTTGCCGGTGGTCTGGTGGTCTTCCTTGGCAAGGATCTTACCGAGGATCGTCGTCTTCTAATCCTCTAGCTGTCTTAGGCTTTGGTTTTACCTCGGTTCACCTCCCCTGCTCTGCTTGGTGTGGCCGCGGGCGCGGCTCCGACTGTCCATGCACAGGTAAAGGGATACGAAAGTGCGCCCCTCCTTTTGTACACCGACAGGAGCCCCCGAGCCTGGGCCACACATAAGCGCGACACGTTGTTGGGCAGGCCCAAAACGGTGCGCGGGCAAGCGGGGCGGTTTTTACCGCGGTAAAACTTTTCGCGCGTTGTGCTTCCCACGACCCGCGCACGGCGCGGCGTGGCGTGGAGGAGTGCGCGTGACGTGGGCGGCATGCAGGGGCGGTTCCTGCACGCATGCGTCACATCGCAGTAAATGGGCAGCTCGCGCCTTCCCCATGAAAGGAGGGAGGCGCGGAGGCGCGTCTTATTTACTGCACGGGGCCAGGTTGCGGTCTCCAAGGCGTCCACACCCCACGATCATGGGGTGGGGAGAGGTCGCTTCACCCGTCCCCTCGATTCTGCACGTTTTCCACGCATCCTCCATGCGCTTGGGGTGGCAAGCGGTGGAGGCGGGAAACCGGGCCGTCGCTGGTTGGGGCAGCGGGTCGGTCTCGATTCCCCGCGCCTCTGGTGGCTGGATTGGCCGAGCGGGGCGGCCGAGCCCCGACCCCGCCCCTTTATAAGGAGGGGGAAGGGGGGAATGGCATCCCGCACTCTTCTGTCATCTATCTCCTCCTGCTTCCGCTTCTTCTTTTCATTCGCCATGGAGAAAGGGAATCCTGGTACTTCGTTGGTGGCGGCGAGGGTCGCCGCTCGACAGCGCATCCCTCCCCCTCCTGAGCCCGCGGTGGTGGAAACGGCCGCGAGGGGAAGGGGGAAGGGCGAGGCCGTGGGCGAGGCCGGGGCAGAGGTCGTAGTGCTCGGGGAAGAGGAGGACGAGGCGCGCGCCGACTTCGCCCCCGCCAATGATGCCTTTTCCGATGCCCCGTGAGTTCTTCATCAGGCTGCGCCGGCCTCCGCATCGCCGTCTTGGTCTTCCCGCCCCGTTTGCTCGGGAGATGGAGCGTGACCTGCCCCAATCCCTCAGATTGCACATGAGGGGTTGTGGGAATGGGGGCACGCGGGTCAACATCGACTTCCCGGCTCCTCGGGTCATGTACCTCTGTTGTGGATGCAAGACGTTCGCTCGCATCCACAGCCTGACGGCGGGGCTCTTCCTCTACTTCAAATTAATGGAGGACGGCCTGCTCTCCGTCAAGGTCTTCAGAGACTTCGGGACTCGCCTGAAGTGCTGCGTGGAGACCTCCTCCGACGGAGATTCCCACGATGGAAGCTCTTCCTCGAGTGAAAGTGATGAGGAGGACAGCGGGGCAGATGACGGGGACGAGTCCGACTAGGCGTCGGACGCCCCGCGCCTGGGCGGGTGTGGCAGCAGCAGCATCTGCACCTGGCCGCTCCTCCGGTAGAGTTTTGCCTGGGGTGGGGCCAGCTCCTTGAACTTCTCGGGGTCGTCTCCTTGGGCGGCTGCCGTTGGGAGGTTGCAGAAGAGGAAGAGGGCGGGCAGCAAGGCCATCAACTCGGACTACGCGGGCACCGACGCCTACATCGCATATTGCCGGTCCTGCCGCCTCGCCTTCCAGCTCCTTTCCCGGCACCGTCATCACGGGCCCACCTATGGGCGGCCACCGAGGTGTTCTCTTGGTGCTTTCTGCTGCTCGTAGCTCGCTTAGGCGCCCCTTTTACCCTTTCGCCTCCTTGACCTACCTCTTGAGGAGAGGGACAAGAAAGGGATCACGGGCATCTTATCTCTTTTTTAATCTGTAAGCCTTCAGGCCTTGTTAAATTTAAAGCTTGTAATCCCCTTGTTCATGTTTTTCATTCCGCATTTAACCGTGCACTGTGGGATGCTTTTAATGAAAAGGGGATGTTTGTTGGGTTTTTCGTTCGTGGGTAGACCCCGCGACAAGGAGCGAATCCTTGTTACAATTTAAGATAAACGTTTTCACCCAGCAATAGGCCTTGCCGTCCCCCCACTTCGCTCAACCATTCTCGCGCCCTTGGCGGAGGCAGGGATGAAGCGGGCTTAGGCTCCTCGTTCTACTTCCTTGCCACCGCGACTACAACCAAATCCGGGCCCAGGAGATAATCCTTGGGTATAGAAAAGGGGAGCACGGTGGCCTAGAAATAAAATGAGGTTTCACATATCCCAGTTCTGTTCCGAAATGCATGATAGAGGATGAAAGACTTATCTGGATCTGCAACCCCCGGCAACCTTGTCTTGCCGCGGTTGGACCCTTGTGCTTGCAACCCCCGGCAACTCTGGTTTATCGGGGTCGGGACGCCGGTCCATTTCCTTTCTTCCAAGTAGCTCAGCAGAAGTGCTCATGTTCCCTGCGAACCAAAGGAGGATAGAAAAGAAACAGATAGACGCGCACTCGACCTCTAGGCTAGGGGTTAGTCGCCGCTAAGCACTATCAACCCTAACCAAGGAAGATACTCGACCTAGCATGCATGCTATAACTTAGGGCGCCAAATGCTTCATTTATTTATGCTCAGGGTCTGCGCCTGGCTTTGTACGAAGGGTTGCATGCCTTGCCGGCAAAGCTTGTACAAAAGGTGGCTTGCCGGGAGGCCCAGCAAGCCACGCTTTATGGGTAAAACTTGCGAAGATGCTCGATGTTCCAGGAGTTGCTCTCTGGGACAGCATCTTCAGTCTCCAGGCGGACTGCGCCGGGCCTGGTGACTCGTATTACCCGATAAGGGCCTTCCCAATTTGGCGTCAACTTGTTTGAATTCTTGGCCGACTGAACGCGCCGAAGAACAAGGTCGCCTTCCTCAAAGCTTCGGGCATGAACCTTGCGGCTAGGGTAGCGGCGCAAGGCTTGCTGGTAGCATGCTGCTCTCACAGCTGCCCGAAGACGATCTTCATCAAGGAGCATTGCATCATCTTGCCGCAACTGCTCTTGCTCAAGCTCATCATAAGCGAGCACTCGAGGTGACCCGTATATGAGTTCCGTGGGGAGAACTGCCTCCACCCCATATACTAGGGCAAAAGGTGTCTGTCCGGTGGCTTGATTTGGCGTTGTCCTGATCGACCAAAGAACTGTCGGTACCTCATCAATCCAGCGCCTTCCACTCTTGTGCAGCTTGTCAAAGGTCTTCGTTCTCAGGCCTCGCAACACTTCAGCATTTGCCCTCTCCGCTTGGCCTTTGCTCCGTGGGTGTGCCACGGAGGCAAAACAGATCTTGCTACCGAGGTATTGAATGTATTGCATGAAGGTGTGGCTTGTGAACTACGTGTCGTTGTCGGTGATGAATTTATTTGGCACACCAAAACGGCAGACCAGTCCCTTGAAGAACTTGATGGCTGATTGAGCAGTCACCTTTCTCACTGCTTCCACTTCCGACCACTTTGTGAACTTGTTGATTGCAACTTACAAGTACTCAAAGCCCCCGACAGCGCGGGGGAAAGGGCCCAGTATATCGAGCCCCCAGACCGAGAATGGCCAGGAGAGAGGGATTGTTTGGAGGGCTTGAGCTGGTTGATGAAGCTTCTTTGAATGGAACTGACACGCTTCACACTTGGTTACAAGTGCCGTCGCATCCTGGAGGGCGGTAGGCCAGAAGAAACCTTGTCGGAATGCCTTGCCGGCAAGGGCCCTCGAACCTATGTGGGAGCCACATATGCCTCCATGTATCTCCACCAACAGCTCCAGTCTTTCCTCCCGGGGGATGCACTTCAATTTCACTCCATTCGGCCTTCTCCTATACAGGACGTCATCGACGAACTGGTACAGGGTGGACCGATGGGCTACTTTCTCCGCTTCTTCCTGCTCCTCAGGAAGCTCCCCTGTTTGGAGGAATTGGACGGTATGTTGCGCCCATGCCGGAGCCTGGGGCTCGACGGCAAGGACCAAAGGCATTTCTTCCGCCATGGGAGCGGTTGTCTCTACGGCCAGGGTTTGACGCCCTGCCGGAGCCAGTTGCTCTTGGGCAGGCTCAGTGTGCACGGCAACATCCTTGCCAGCTGCTGCCAGGGGGCTCGCGGGAAGGTACTTGCCGGGACCTGATTTTCTCCGCTTGTTCTGCTCCGTTGATGGTTCGACGGATGGCTGAGTTAAACGGAGCAAAAAGGTACCCGGTTCCACAGGTAGCTTGAATGCAGCATGCTTTGATAGGTAATCGGCGATGTCGTTCTCCGCTCGGGGGACGTGCTCCGCTTGGATGCCATCAAAGTGCTCCTCCAGCTTTCTCACCTCATCTACGTAGGCCTCCATCAATGGGCTCTGGTAATCCTTGTTGACCTGCCTAACAACAAGTTGCGAGTCACCCCTGACGATGAGCTTCTTAACCCCGAGGTCTGCCACGATCCTGAGACCGGCGAGCAATCCCTCATACCCAGCAGTGTTGTTGGTGGACATCTCTCTGGGGAAGTGCATCTGGATTACGTACTTGAGGTGCTCTCCTGTGGGTGCGACGAGCAGCACACCGGCACCGGTGCCTTGCAGCGAGAAAGCTCCATCAAAGTACATGATCCAACAAGGGTCCGCTTCCTTTGCCGGGAGAGTGGTCTCTGGATTTCTTCGTCAGGCGTTGAGGTCCATTCTGCAATGAACTCCGCCAAGACTCTGCTCTGGATTGTCGAGGTACTTTCAAACTTCAAACCGAAACTTGATAACTCCAAGGCCCATTCCACAATCCTTCCGGTTGCATCTGGGTTATACAGTATCCGTCGCAACGGGAGGCGGGTGACGACAGTGATCTCGTGGGCTTGGAAGTAATGATGCAGCTTCCTCGAGGCCATAAGGAAGCCGAAGAGCAATTTCTGCACACCTGAGTACCTTGATCTAGCTCCCTGCAAGAGGGAGCTGACAAAGTAAACCAGGTGCTGCATCATCTTCTTCTTCTGCACCACCTCACTTTCAGGCGGGCACCTTTGCCTTGGTGGCATCAGACTCTGGGGCCTCGCCTTGCCGGCACCCAGTTCGCCGGGGAATCTTTGGCTTGCCATCCGCTGGATTCTGCGCCATCGCTTGCCTCTTCGTCGACCTCCCTCTGTGCCACCAGTGCGGTGTTGACCACTTGATTCGTCGCCGCCAGATACAGCGGCAACGACTCTTGTGGTTTAGGCGCAACCAGTATTGGCGTGGAGGAAAGGTATTTCTTCAGATCCTCCAATGCTGCCTCGGCTTCTGGGGTCCACTCCATTGGGCCTGCCTTCTTCGAGATTTTGAAGAAAAGAAGGGCGCGCTCGGCGGACTTGGAGATGAATCGGCTCCTAGCGGCGACGCAGCCGGTGAGCCGACGCACATCCTTGATCCGCTTGGGTGCCTCAATCTGCTCAATAGCTTTGATTTTGTTTGGGTTTGCCTCGATCCTGTGCTGCGACACAAAGAACCCGAGAAGCTTGCCGGACGAAACGCCGAAGACACACTTCTCAGGGTTCAGCTTGAGGTTGATCTTGTGCGGGTTGGCAAATGTCTCTTCCAGATCTTGCACAAGAGTTGCCCCGTCTTTGTTCTTGACCACTATGTCATCCATGTATGCTTCCATATTTCTATGGAGCTGGGGTTCAAAACCAATTTGGACTGCTCTTGCAGACGTCGAGCCAGCACTCTTCAACCCGAAAGGCATCCGCAAAAAGCAATACATACCACATGGGTTGATGAATGATGTCTTCTCTTCATCTTCTCTTGTCATGAAGATTTGGTGGTAGCCTGAGTAGGCGTCGAGGAATGTCAATAGATCACACTCGGCCGTGGAGTCAACAATCTGGTCAATGCGCGGCAACGGGAAGGGGTCCTTAGGACAAGCCTTATTGATATTTGTGTAGTCAATACACAGCCTCCACTTCCCATTTGCCTTGCGCACCACCACCGGATTGGCCAACCACGTCGGGTGGAGCACTCCTCTCACCAAACCTGCCGCTTCCAACTTCCTGATCTCCTCTGTGATGAACTCCTGCCTCTCTAGAGCCTGCTTTCTGAGCTTCTGCTTGACGGACCGCGCATGAGGACAGACAGCTAGGTGGTGCTCAATCACCTCCCTAGGAACACCGGGGATGTCGGATGCTTGCCACGCAAACACGTCGACATTCTCCCGCAGGAAGGTGACGAGCGTGCCTTCCTATTTGCTGTCGAGGGTGGAGCATATGGTGAAGGCCCCTCCCGTGCCATCCTCCCTGACGGACACCTTCTTGGTCTGCGGCGGCTCAGCTCTGGATTTCTTGCTCTTGCCAGTAGAGCCCTCTGGCACGTCCTCGATGGTAGCACAACACTCCGAGGAGGTGCCCTTGCCGGAGTGGGTGCGAGAGGTCTTGCCGGGCTTCTTCTTCCCTCCCGGGCCTTCAGCGGCAGGAGCAGGTGCCTTGACGGCAGCTGCTACAATAGCTTCCCGATAGAGTTGGTTGGCGCAAATCAGTGTGTCCTTCTTGTCGGAGGGGACAGAGATGATGGTCAACGGCCCGGGCATCTTTAGCATGTTGTAGGCATAGTGTGACGCCGCCATGAACTTGGCTGATGCCGGGCGGCCGAGGATCCTGTTGTAAGGCAAGGGGATCTCGGCACGTCGAAGATGATCCTCTCCATCCTGTAGTTCAACTCCCCTCCAAACGTCACGGGCAGTGTGACCTTCCCCTTCGGCTGGCTCCTCCCCGGATTGACCCCTTGAAACGTGCTCGTTTCCTCGAGGTCTCCATCAGGGATTTGCAATCATTTGATCATGACAGGCCAGATCAAGTTCAGGCCGGCCCCACCGTCAATCAACATCTTGTTCACCCTGAGGTTGCGTATCGTTGGTAAGACCAACAATGGCAAACACCCGACCGCGGTCGTGCGGTCACGGTGGTCCTCGTCATAAAAGATGAGGGGCGTGCTGGACCACTTCAGCGGCTTCTGAGCGTCGAACGACGGCTCCGCCTTTGTAATATCACGCACCCACTGCTTGAGCTGGCGGTGAGAAGTATGCAGCGAGGCGCCTCCATTGACGCACATGGCCTCCGTAGCCTTCTGGAACTCTTGCTCACCGGACTCGTTGTCCTCGTCGTGATCATCGTCTTCTTATTTCTTGTCACGGCCCCGGGCGGGCCTCTCTTGCTGGTTGTCCTTGCCGCAGCAGTCTCCTTGGCCGCCACGCTTCTTGCGGGATCCCTCAGCACCATCCTGGTCCTTCTCCTTGTCCCGCCTCTCGTACTCAACTTTTTGCTTCTCAGCAAGCAACTCGACTTGTCGGCAGTTCTGGAGATCGTGGCTCTTGGTGTGGTGGATCTTGCAGTACTCCTTGCCGGAGCCCCTTGGCTTGTTCGTGGCTGCTAAGGCCCGGCAGGCGGCGCATCCGGCAATCTCCTTGTCGGGGCCGTCTGCCTTGACCTTCTTGGCAGTGCCGGTGTCGTCGGACCCCTCAACGGCAAGTACGGCCTTGCCCTTGCGTTTCCTGTTGCGACACCGGCCCTTCTTCATCGGGGTGGCGGCGTCTTCGTCGGTAGAGTCGGTTTCCGCACCGGCGTCTTTGCCGGGGTACTTCCTTCCCTCTTCAGCCCGGGCGCATTTATCGGCCAGAACGTAGAGCTCGGCCACATCCTTAACCTTGGTCATCGCCAGCTCTTTGCGCATCTTGCGATTGCACACGTTCTGGTGGAACGCACTGATCACAGCGGCCGGATGAACGCCAGGGATGTTGTACTGCACCCGGCTGAACCTCTGGATGTACTTGCGCAGGGTTTCCCTTCCTTCTAGGGGATGATATGCAGATCGCTGGCCTGGCCATGAGCTTGGTGGCCTCCTGTGGAAGTGCCAACGAACTCATGGCACAGATCCGACCAACAAGAAATGGAATCCGCCGGCAAGTGCATCAACCAAGACATAACATTGGGCTTCAGCGCCAGCGGGAAATAAATTGCAAGCCCCTTGTCATCGCGAGCTCCGGCCGCCTGCATCGCGATGGTGTAGATGCTGAGGAACTCAGACATATGGGTCTTGCCAGTGTACTTCTCGCCGACGTCGGCCTTGAACGTGTGGTGGGACGGCCACTGGAACTACCTGTAACATCCCAAATTTTCAATTTGGCATGTTATACATAGGGCATCCATGCATATCATATTTTATTGCATTTCGTTTGCAATCCTCGAAATCCTAAGCAGCTCAAGGACCCTCGGAAAGAGTTGAGGATTTTTCCAATTTTCATATTTGAATTTTATCAAATAATGAAGACGATGATTTTGATTTTTAATTATTTTCTCTCCGGAAAATATCTCATTTTAAAATAATAAATGAGGGGAGATCATATGACTTCTCCAAAATAATTGAAATATCGGAGGAAAAATGTTAAAATCATTATTTGGTTTTTATTTGATTTTATTTGCCCTAGAAAAATTTGCATGTTTTAAAAATTGCATTTTTAGGGGCCAAGAAAAGTTCATCTTGTTCTAAATATTTCATTTAGACGGAGAAAACTTGTTTTGGTATTTTTTAGATTTTTATTTATTTTTCTAGGATTTTTCTAGGTTTCGGCGGAACGTTTTTTTTAAAAGACCCACGCCCGACTGGGCCTAGGGCCCACCGCCTGTCAGCCCGCCGCCTCCTGGCCAGGCCTCACGCCTCCTCAAGCGGCGCGCTCCCGCCAGCCACCGAACCGGACTCGAGTCCGAGCTGACTCACGCCACACAGCATTGCCCTCCTCCAAGTCGCCGCCTACTTTATATACGCCCGCCACCTCTAGCCACCACCACCGCCGCCTCCCGAGCCTCGAGCCGAGCCTCAACCCCGAGCCGCCGCCGCCCCTCCCCGCCACCTCACGCCCGAGCCTCGCCGCCCCTCACCGCTCGCCGGAGGTAGCCACCCGCCGCCAGTTTTTTTTAGAAAAAACCCCTTCGGTTTTAAAAAAAACCCTAGTTTGTTTTTTTATAGATCGGTTTTATTCTCCGGTTTATTTACTTAGCGAGCGTTCGCTCGTTCGTTCGTTTTAACGAACATGTTCATCGTTTAGTTTCTGCTAACGAACGTTCGTTCGTTAAGCAGTTCGCCGTTTTTCTTTTTATCGGATTTATTCTGCGATTTTCCTGATCGCGATTTCTGATCCGATTTTCGTACTAGTATAACTTTTCGCTCGTTTATCGGAATCAGGCGATTCAAGCGCCTGGAGTTTCATCTCGAAACCCTCTTTCCGAATAATCAAATCAAACAAGTTTTTCTCTCTGTAAAATTTGACCCTAGTTCAGATTAGTAAACGGATTGTTTTTCTTTCGCCGTTTGAGTTTCATTGTCTCGCTTGGTTTGATTCTTTTTGCGAACCGCAGCTCTTAATTTGAACTTTCTGGTCGGCCTCTTTCAGCTTGAAGTTTCGCTTTGTGCATCTTTTGCTTGTTGCTTATGTATGTATTGTTTGCTTGCGATAGAATTCCCGGAGTGCGAAGCGTGTTACTACGAGTCTCTAGGATTCACAGATCGTCAGCAAGGCAAGTAACACTTTGATCATACTCTTTTCATACCCAGTTTTTATGCATTAGTTTCAACCCTCAAACATTGCATGGATAGGATGTCATTAATTTGTGGGTTGGGAAGTAGATGATGAGGTAGGAACCTATTGCCCTGTTACTGTCAAACCCTTGGGAGTTACTTCTACGTATTGCCTATATTGCTATGCTATGCTCGTAGACGTGGATTGGGTTTGAGTGTTTTCCATGACAGATGTGAGATTGTTAATTAAAGGTTTAACTTAAGGTGGCAACTCTAATACACATCTGGGTGGATTGAGGCACCTGGGGAACCCAGTGTTGTCCGTTTTATTTTGGAAATCTCGGGGAACCCGTGTGATCTTCCTATGGACCGCCACCCAGGCTCAAAGGGAACTTAGATTATTCATGCTAAAAACTTCCGTGTGCAGCCACAAGCTATTATGGGCTCTAGCATAGTTGAGTAAGTTACGTGATGCTCTTGAAGAGGTAGATCAGCAGGTAGTGGGTTTTGTAGGTTTGGTATGATCTACCTGGAGTAGAGAGTTAATGTTTACGAAGATCGTGTCTCGGTCATCCGCTTTCTCAAACACCATGTAGTGCGAGAAATCAACGGAGGTGATCGAGTCTTGTGGGGAAAAGTGCACAAACCTCTCAGAGAGTGTACAATCTAATCATGGTTAGCCGTGTCCCTGGTTATGGACAATTCGAGTATCTAGTACCGAGTATTCACATGTATCTCATCACTCTTAACTAATATTGCTGGGATGTTAATTACCTTAATTGGGATTGAGTTGGGGTTATACCTTCTCAATGATGTTTCAACCACCATGATAGTTAAATTAAAATTTATTCCTTTGTTGTAGGGAAAAGATGGCTTTTCGCAAAAACTATAACCATTGAGCTTTCCACCAGCCAAATATGCATGTAGTGGTAGCATTATTCTGTTATTGCTCTATTGTGTTACATTGCCAGCATATTCCATGTGCTGACCCATTCTCGGGCTGCAACGAATTATGTTGCGTACTTTTCGAACGAGGAGTAAGGTTCGATAGGTCGTTGCCGTGTAGCTCACCTATGCCGCTGGAGTTGATGCACTCACTTTATCTTCCAAGCCTTCCATTGTTATCGTATTAGATGGCCTTAAGCCATATTACCGTAATAAGTTCTCTTTTGAGACATTCGATGTAATAAGTGTGTGATTGCTACTCTGTTATAAATCCTTCGAGTAATCGTGTGTGTCAATATTATCGATCCGTGGATGACATCAAAACACGTAGACTTGACCATCTCGAGGTCGGGTCGCTACAAGATGGTATCAGAGCACATGCCGAAAGTGTAGGACACGCACCACTAAGATAAACCATAGGTCACTCTTCTCTACTCATTTCCGACTTCTCTCCATTTTTCCACTCTTTAGGATGACGGAGATGAAGAACAAGTTTGCACAACCGGATGAAGACACACCTTTTGGACGCCACTTGAGGGAAGTCACTAGGTACTTGAACATTGGAATACCAAGCTTCACCGGGACGTACAACGCCACTTTACTCAAGAAGAGCTGGATGATTCAAGTACAAGTTCCGTGAAGGACATTCTCGCCAACTTCCAAGCCCATAGAGTTTTCTTTCAAGCACCCACCGAGCCTTGGCAAGAGTATGGCAGCTCACATTACCATGGGACGCATTGGAGAAGTCTACAACGGGGAGCTTAAAGACACCATATATCAAATATGTGGGCGCCGAGACGAGCAATGGGAAGTAATCAGCACCAAGAAGGATAGATCCATTGCAGCTTACATCCAGGAGCTAAACCGCACATTCGACGCGTCAGAGAACCAGATGTCTTGTGAGACATGATGGAGATGAAGAAGGCGAAAACTAGGATCATCGAAATGGAGGAAGAACTCAAGTTTACATGCGATGGATACGAGGAGGAAATCAATACACTCATCGGAGAAGAATGACGACCTAGTCAAGAAGATCGGAGTCTTCCGGAGGATCAACACCGAAGAAGAGGAAGAAGATCCCACTTGTCCGGACAACTACATCATCATCGATTTACACCGATTCCGATCCAAGTGATGATGACTATGAAGACGAAGCAGAGCGTACATCATGGAGTCTTCCACCGATCAAAATTTCTAGATGACCACCATATAATAGTAGTATTCCCCCATGTAACTAGTAGTAGTTGAGCACTTTTGCGATAGTCCTAGACCGTCTATATGCCCTTGCTTGATAGATTGAATGAATGTTTTTGTTTGCCTCATATGCATATGGGTAGTGTTTCTCCCCTAGACCTTTTTCTATTCTAATCTCTTCCATCTAAAAACCCTCAGATGCCTCCGAGACGTGACCCCGGTTTTGTTTTCCCACCGGAGCTCACCCAGTTGATCCAGCAGCAGAATGCCTTGATGCAATTGCTAGTTCAGAACCAGGGCGACAACAACAACAACAACAACAACAACAACAACAACAACAACAACTCGCCGCCAGTGGACAATTTAGCTCGTTTTCTGAGGTTACAACCGCCGGTGTTTTCCAGTAGCACCGAGCCAATAGTTGCTGATGATTGGCTATGCTGTATTGGAAAGGAGTTAACCACCGTAGGATGCACGGATGATGAGAGGGTCGGCTTTGCCGCACATCAATTGGATGGACCAGCAGCCGCATGGTGGGAGAATTACACGGCTTCTTTTCCTATAGCCAATGTCACTTGGGACTAGTTCCAACAAGCTTTTCGCACGGCCCATGTCTCAACTGGAGCCATGCAGATGAAGAAGCGTGAGTTTCGCAATTTACGCCAGGGGAACCGTACTGTGGCCCAGTACGTGGATGAGTTTAGCAAGTTATTACGCTATGCCCCTGATGATGTGGCCACAGATGCCGCAAAGCAGGAGAAGTTTATGGAAGGGCTGAATGATGAGATGAGTATGCAGTTGATGGTGGAAACTTTCAACAACTACCAGGAGTTGGTAGATAAGGCCCTAATGATTGAAGGAAAGCAACAACAAATTGAGAGCCGTAAGAGGAAGTATGGACAAGGGAAGTACAACTCAGGAGCTCACCAGAAGCCTCGCTTAACCCCGAACTCGGGAGGACTTGTTCATAACCATGGAGGTCATAACCAATCTGGAGGAGGATCACATAATCAAAATGGTGCGAAGAACGAGAATGGGAATGGAGTCAACAATAATCAGAATCGCTCTAACCCATCTACACCCGCCAAGAGGGACTTAAGCCAAGTTATTTGCTTTAAGTGCGGGAAGACAGGCACTATGCCAATGACTGCCTCAAGGAAGGAATGGAAACGGAAATGGGAGCGCTGGAAGAAGCCCAATCCATTCAACAAAGGACAAGTGAACCACATTAACGTGGAGGAAGTCGAAATCAGCGGACGCGGTAATAGGTAAGTTTTTGGTTCATCATTTACCGCTCTTATTCTTTTCGACATCAAAAGGTCAGATTCATACATATCAAGGGATTTGTGGAAAAGTTTAAGTTACAAACCCAAACCCTTAGGACCCCTCTTTTAGTGAGCTCGCTGGAGCAGAGTACATGGCTAGCAGATGGTGCACCCAGATACCCCTAATCATTGGCACGCATGTTTTTCCGTCTGACCTAATCATCTTGGAGTCACAAGGATTGGATGTGATATTAGGTATGGACCTGGATGTCAAGTATGGAGGAAGTATTGACTGTGCTAGCAAGTCAATTTATCTTACCACCCCAGAGGAAAAATGATTAAGTATGTATCTAGGCATGTGCCTAGGAGGAGCTAAGTGAATACCCTCACGGGAGTTGTACAGAGGAAGTACCAGAGTGAAAGATTTTCCGGAGGTGTTTTCGGAAGAGTTACTGTGCATGCCACCGGATAGAGACATCGAGTTCTTGATAGAGCTATTGCCAGGTTCAGGGCCAATATCCAAGAGACCCTATCGGATGCCCGCAAATGATCTGGAGGAAATCAAAAGGCAGATCAAGGAGTTATTGGAGAAGGGTTACATTCGTAGAAGTTCATCGCCTTGGGGAGCCCCAGTACTTTTGGTGGAGAAGAAGGATAAATCCCTGAGGATGGTTGTTGATTACCGAAGCTCGAATGAAGTAACGATAAAGAACAAGTATCCCTTACCGATGATTAATGATCTGTTTGATCAGTTGCAAGGAGCTAAGGTGTTTTCGAAGATTGATCTACGATCAGGATACCATCAGTTGAAGATCCGAGAGAAGGATATACCAAAGACAGCGTTCACCACACGGTATGGATTATATGAGTATACGGTCATGTCGTTTGGACTGACTAACGCCCCTGCCTATTTCATGAGTATGATGAACAAGGTGTTCATGGAGTATTTGGACAAGTTTGTTGTGGTGTTTATTGATGATATTATGGTATACTCGAAGAACGAAGAGGAGCACACGGAACACTTGCTTTTGGTTCTCGAGAAACTCAGGGAACACCAGTTATACGCCAAATTCAGCAAGTGCGAGTTTTGGTTGAAGGAAGTTGGATTTATTGGGCATGTTATATCGGAGAGGGTATAGCAAGAGATACCGATGAAGGTTCGGGCCAACATCGAGTGGTTGGCACCCACTTCAGTTGGTGAGATCCGCAGTTTCCTTGGACTGGCAGGATATTATCGGAGATTCATTGAGAATTTTTCCAAGATTGCTAAGCCAACGACTTAATTGCTAAAGAAGGATACTAAGTTCAAATGGACAGAAGATTGCGAGGCCAGTTTTCATGAGTTGAAGAAACGGTTGACTACAGCCCCAGTGCTGACATTGCCAGATATACATAAGGAGTTTCAAGTGTATTGTGACGCCTCACGCTTGGGACTTGGATGTGTGCTTATGCAGGACGGAAAGGTTGTTTCGTATGCCTCACGACAAGCTGAAGCCTCATGAGTTTAACTATGACACGCATGATTTGGAGTTAGCAAATGTAGTGCATGCATTAAAGACCTGGAGACATTATCTCATTGGAAACCGTTGTGATGTGTACACGGATCATAAGAGTTTGGAGTACATTTTCACACAGAAGGAGTTGAACCTCAGACAGAGGAGATGGCTGGAACTTATAAAGGTTTACGATATGAAGCTACACTATCATCCAGGAAAGGCCAACGTCAGAAAGCGTACGCTTTGAGCCGGAAGAGTTATGCTAATATCCTTGAAAGTAAAGGATTGCCAAAGGAGTTAGCCGAGGAGATCATGGAACTTGTTGGAAATTGTTCCAAGAGGTTTAATTGCAACCTGGAGGTTCAATCGACATTGTTGGACAAGATTCGAGAAGCTCGGAAAGGAGGACAAAGAGATTGCTTTGAGATAAGAGAGAAGATGGGCAAAGGTAAAGCCAAAGGTTTTTCATGAGGATGAGCACGATACCTTGTGGTTTGAGGACCGAATTTACGTGCCCAACAATTCGGAGATCGTGAAGTTAATATTTCAGAGGCCCATGACTCACCATACCGATACACCCCGGAAACACCAAGATGTATTTGGATGTGAAGGACCGTTTCTGGTGGACTGGTATGAAGAAGGATATTGCCGAGTATGTAGCCGCATGTGATGTATGTCAGAGAGTGAAGGCAGAGCATCAGAAGCCAGCAGGACTGTTACAGCCTAGGCCGATACCCGAATGGAAGTGGGATAAACTTGGCATGGACTTTATTACCGGATTACCTAGAACCAAGGCAGGATATGATTCAATATGGGTAGTTGTGGATCGTTTGACCAAAGTAGCTCACTTCATCCCAGTGAAAACAACTTATACAAGTGCCAAGTTGGCCAAGATATATATGTCCAGGATCGTGTGTTTGCATGGAGTTCCGAGGAGCATCGTATCAGATAGAGGAACGCAGTTTACTTCAAAGTTTTGGCATCAACTACACGGACCTTGGGTACCAGTTGGAGTTCAAGACCGCTTTCCACCCATGCAGACGGATGGACAGACCTAGAGAGTCAATCAGATTCTGAAGACATGTTGAGAGCCGTGCGCTAGATTATGGATCTAGTTGGGATGACAATTTTGGCGTCTGTGAGTTCTCATGTAACAACAGCTACCGTGCCGGTTTGAAGATGGCACCGTTCAAGCCTCAGATGGGCGCGGATGTAGAACACCATTGATGTGGGATGAGGTAGGAGAACGCCATTGTTTGGACTAGATTTGATCAAGGAATCAGAGGAGAAGGTTAAACTGATCAGAGACAGACTAAAGATTGCTCAGTCCAGACAGAAGAGTTATGCAGATTCAAAACGCAAGGAAGTAACCTATGAAATTGGAGACAGAGCCTATCTGCGAGTATCACCCTTGAGGGGAGGGAAACGTTTTGGAGTTAAGGGAAAGTTAGCCCCAAGATTTGTAGGGTCGTATCGTGTTTTGGAACGGATGGGAGAAGTTGCCTACAAGCTGGAGTTACCTGAAGGATTGTCAGGAGTTCACAATGCGTTTCACGTATCACAGCTGAAGAAGTGCCATGCTGAGATGGCCGATATACCGTTAAATGATACAGTGCCCTTGGAGGCGATTCAGCTGGATAGTAATCTGGCCTATGAGGAAAAGCCAATAAAGATTCTTGATTTTGACAGCCGAGTCACTCGCAGCAAGGTTATCAAGTTTTGCGAAGTTCAGTGGAGCCACCATACCGAGGAAGAAGCCACCTGGGAGCGAGAAGAGATATTCGCAAGGACCATCCGCACCTATTTTCTAGCCAACCCGAATCTCGAGGGCGAGATTCATCTTAAGGGGGGGTAGGTTTGTAACATCCCAAATTTTCAATTTGGCATGTTATACATAGGTCATCCATGCATATCATATTTTATTGCATTTTCGCTTGCAATCCTCGAAATCCTAAGCAGCTCAAGGACCCTCGGAGAGAGTTGAGGATTTTTCCAATTTTCATATTTGAATTTTATCAAATAATGAAGACGAGGATTTTGATTTTTAATTATTTTCTCTCTGGAAAATATTTCATTTTAAAATAATAAATGAGGGGAGATAATATGACTTCTCCAAAATAATTGAAATATCGGAGGAAAAATGTTAAAATATTTATTTGGTTTTTATTTGATTTTATTTGCCCTAGAAAAATTTGCATGTTTTAAAAATTGCATTTTTAGGGGCCAAGAAAAGTTCATCTTGTTCTAAATATTTCATTTAGACGGAGAAAACTTGTTTTGGTATTTTTTAGATTTTTATTTATTTTTCTAGGATTTGTCTAGGTTTCAAGTAAACGCTTTTTCTAAAAAAAGAGACTGCTACCGACTAGGCCTAGGGCCCACTGAAAGCAGCCGGCCCAGCCTCATGCTGCTGCCACACGCCGGCCGACCCGGACTCGAGTCCGAGCCGGACTCCACCGCCGCGCCTTGCCCCTCCTCCAAGTCGCCGCCCGGCCCCTTTATATACGCCCGCAAACCCCCTCTAGCCACCACCACCGCCACCTCCCGGGCCGAGCCGAGCCTCGAGCCGCCGCCGCCCCTCCCGCCGCCACCTCACCCTCGCCGAGCCTCGCCGCCCCTCACCGCTTGCCGGACATAGCCTCCCCACCGCCCGGTTTTTTAAAGAAAAACCCCTTCGGTTTTTTTAGAAAAACCCTAGTTCATTTTTTTATAGATCGGTTTTATTCTCCGGTTTATTTACTTAGCGAGCGTTCGCTCATTCGTTCGTTTTAACGAACGTGTTCATCGTTTAGTTTCTGCCAACGAATGTTCGTTCGTTAAGCCGTTCGTCGTTTTTCTTTTTATCGGATTTATTCTGCGATTTTCCTGATCGTGATTTCTGATCCGATGTTCATACTAGTATAACTTTTCGCTCGTTTATCGGAATCAGGCGATTCAAGCGCCTGGAGTTTCATCTCGAAACTCTCTTTCCGAATAATTAACTCAAACAAGTTTTCGTGTCTGTAAAATTTGACCCTAGTTCAGATTAGTAAACGGATTGTTTTTCTTTCGCCGTTTGAGTTTCATTGCTCCGTTTGGTTTGATTCTTTTTGTGAACCGGAGTTCTTAATTTGAACTTTCTGGTCGGCCTATTTTAGTTGAACTTTCATTTGTGCATCTTTGCTTGTTGCTTATGTATGTATTGTTTGCTTGCGATAGAATTCCCGGAGTGCGAAGCGTGTTACTACGAGTCTCTAGGATTCACGGATCGTCAGCAAGGCAAGTAACATTTTGATCATACTCTTTTCATACCCAGTTTTTATGCATTAGTTTCAACCCTCAAACATTGCATGGATAGGATGTCATTATTTTGTGGGTTGGGAAGTAGATGATGAGGTAGGAACCTATTGCCCTGTTACTATCAAACCCTTGGGAGTTACTTCTACGTATTGCCTATATTGCTATGCTATGCTCGTAGACGTGGATTGGGTTTGAGTGTTTTCCATGACAGATGTGAGATTGTTAATTAAAGGTTTAACTTAAGGTGGCAACTCTAATACACATCCTGGTGGATTGAGGCACTGGGGAACCCAAAGTGTTGTTCTGCTTTTATTTGGAAATCCCGGGGAACCCGTGTGATCTTCCTATGGACCGCCACCCAGGCTCAAAGGGAACTGAGATTATTCGTGCTAGAAACTTCCGTGTGCAGCCGCAAGCTATTATGGGCTCTACAATAATTGAGTAAGTTACGTGAAGCTCTTGAAGAGGTAGATCAGCAGGTAGTGGGTTTTGTAGGTTTGGTATGATCTACCCGGATTAGAGAGTTAATGTTTCTGAAAGACTGTGTCTCGGTCATCCGTTTCTCAAACACCATGTAGTGCGAGAAATCAACGGAGGCAATCGAGTCTTGTGGGGAAAAGTGCGCAAACCTCTGCAGAGTGTACAATCTAATCATGGTTAGCCGTGTCCCCGGTTATGGACAATTCTGAGTATCTAGTACCGAGTATTCACATGTATCTCATCACTCTTAACTAATATTGCTTGGATGTTAATTACCTTAATTTGGATTGAGTTGGGGTTATACCTTCTCAATGATGTTTCAACCACCATGATAGTTAAATTAAAATTTATTCCTTTGTTGTAGGGAAAAATTGGCTTTTCGCAAAAACTTTAACCATAGAGCTTTCCACCAGCCAAATATGTATGTAGTGGTAGCATTATTCTGTTATTGCTCTATTGTGTTACATTGCCAGCATATTCGATGTCTTGACCCGTTCTCGGCTGCAACGAATTATGTTGCGAACTTTTCGCGAGGGGTAAGGTTCGATAGGTCGTTGCCGTGCAGCTCAGCTATGCCGTTGGAGTTGATGGACTCACTTTATCTTCCAAGCCTTCCGCTGTTATCGTATTAGATGACCTTAAGCCATATTACTGTAATAAGTTCTCTTTTGAGACATTCGATGTAATAAGTGTGTGATTGCTACTCTGTTATAAATCCTTCGAGTACTGTGTGTGTCAGCATTGATCCAGGGATGACACTGAAACACAGAGACTTGACCATCTGAGGTCGGGTCGCTACACTACCGCAGCTCATGGGTAAAGGCCGGGCAGCCCACCTCGTAAGGTAGGCCGCCAGAGCCCCCCCCCCCCCCATGCTGGGTGGTCCATAGCGGGCCCCGCCCGCTTGTCCGACTGGTGGCGTGTATCGCGTCGGCGCTCAATAGTGGTCCGAGCATCTTCGTGAGCTCGTTCTCGAAGAACTTGGCGCTGGTCGCGGTGGGTCCGCGGGTCGGACGACGCTATAGAGATGTTATCACAAGCGTCGTCACGACGGGCAGACGCCCGCGGCGGCTGGCGAAGAGGAGTAGGGTGCACCATGGCCGCAGCTCCCCCGGTCCTCCCAACGCCAGCATGTGGTGACCCGATGGAGCGCCGCCCTGAGGGCCCCGCCGGTCGCGGATCATCTTTGTTGGCAATAGCGACGAGGCTCCGGATGGTGGCCCTCCACTCGTCTAGCTTCTCTGCAGCAGGAGGGAAGTCGAGGAGCAGCTGCGCGCGCGCCAAAGCTTCCACTGGCGTGGGTGGTGGCGCTAGCTGCATGGACCGTGGCGTGCTTCGACTTCTAATCATGTTAGAAGGAGCTCCACCACGACCCAGCGGCTGCGCGCCATTTTCGCCAGCACTTCGGTGGGCATGCTGAACTCCTTCATCCCGCGAACAACGCACAGGGCTCTTCCCACGGCGGTGCCCAGGGTCGCCGGCGTGGTGACGGTGTTTGTCGCGCACACCATGGGAAGAGCGCACAGTGGTCGCCAGCATGGGTGTCTTGGAGGTCGCTGCGCCGCCCGGAGGTGGCACAATGACACCCTTGGAGGGCCCCGCATCGCCTGCGGGGGCCCAGCTCCGTCTTTGGATCTGGCGACGTGCAGCCGGTCGTCGGGCGTGCGAACGACGCCGCTCGCCATGCTCTGACTGCCAGGGTGATGCTGGTGCTCGCGGACCACGGCCCGGGTCCTATCCGCGATCGGGCCGCTGCTCGCCTGTGGTGGAACGGGCCGCTCGGCCCCCCACGAGCCGATCGCCTTGGCCGTCTTCTTCTTGGGAGCCATGGCGATGAGGAAATGCTAGGCTAGCTACTAGACAAGATTCTCACAATTGCGCCTTCCCCCTACCTGGCGCGCCAAAGATGTCGGTGTGGAAGGACACCTATGGTATCACAAGAACCCCTACTACGGTTGCCGGGGCGCGGGGTTGCGAGAAGAGCAGGATTAGTAACCAGCACGGGGATCATTTACCCAGGTTCGGGCCGCGAGGATGTGTAAAACCCAAGTCCTGCTTTGGTGGGTGTATTTCAGAGAGTTCTTGAGCTCTCGAACTAGCAGTGGTGAGTGGGTGGTTCCAAAGAGCCGAATCCTTCTCCAGTATGCCATGGGCCTCCTTTTATAGTCGAAAGGGGCTGCCACAAGGCACAGGAGGTGGAAAGGCGCACAGTGCTATGAGCTTATTGCTCGTATTACAGGACAAGACGCATTTAATGCGTAGCTTAGGTGTCCCCTAGCTTTATCAGGGACGGGGGCGAGGCTCGACCCGTCCGTTGCTGCTCCTCCTTGCTTCGACACACACCCTGGCTAGCGATGCATGCGGCGCCACATAGGCAGGCACGCAGCTGAGGTGGCGCGGTGGTGGAGCTTCCATGAATATCTGCATGCCGCCACGCAGGCGCTTAATGAGTTGGCCTGGGAGCTGCATGTTGCCATGCAGGCGCCCGCCCAGCTGGTTGGGCTAGCAGCTGCATGCGAACGGCGGTGGAAACTTGGTTGACGCGGGCCTGGTGGTGGCCCTGCTGGCGCCCTTGGTGAGGGCCTTGCCGGTTGGCCCGGCAAGGGCCTTGACGTGGCGCGCTGTCGTCCTCGGCAAGGACCTTGCCGGGGGTCTGGTGGCCTTCCTCGGCAAGGATCTTGTCGAGGATCGTCGTCTTCTAATTCTCAACTTATCTTGAGTGTTACTTGTCTTCACAAAGATCTGCATGCCACCATGGAGGTGCCACCCGAGCCCTGGCCCAACGTGATGTTGGAGACCGTGGGCTCAAGGGTGGCTCGCTCTGTTGGTGTGGGGCGAGCTGCCCTGGCAAGGGTCTTGCCGGGGGAACCTCCTTCGTCCATCTACTCTTTGTGGTCTTGGCCTTGGCGTTTCTCTGGTTGTCTTAGGCTTTGGTTTTACCTCGGTTCACCTCCCCTACTCTGCTTGGTGTGGCAGTGGGCGCGGCTCCGACTGTCCGTGCACAGGTAAAGGGGTACAAAAGTGTGCCCCTCCTTTTGTACACCGACAGTCGTGGCTTACAGCTTCTTGCCTCAGATTTGGAAGTGCCCGGTCATTTGGCGTTGTTGCTTTACTGGCGAGCCAGTTGTCTTCTCCCGCACAAAAGCGAGTCATTAGAGCAGTAAGGGCTGTCATGGATTTGGGTCCTTCCTGGCCGAGGTGGCGTGCTAGCCATTCATCCCGGACGCTATGTTTAAAGGCCGCGAGGGCTTCCGCGTCCAAACAGTCGACGATTTGGTTCTTTTTGACTAAGAACCTGGTCCAGAGCTCCCTTGCTAACTCGCCGGGCTGCTGGACAATATGACTTAAGTCATCGGCATCTGGCGGCCGGACATATGTTTCTTGGAAGTTGTCTCGAAAGGCGTCTTCCAAATCTTCCCAGTTGCCAATAGAATTTTTTGACAAACTGTTTAGCCAGTACCGAGCTGGTCCTTTGATCTTGAGAGGTAGGTATTTAATGGCATGAAGGTCGTCTCCGCGAGCCATGTGAATATGGAGGAGGTAATCCTCAATCCATACCACGGGATCTGTTGTTCCATCGTATGACTCAATGTTAATGGGTTTAAACCCGTCTGGAAATTCATGCTCCATTACCTCGTCAGTGAAGCAGAGAGGGTGTGCGGCTCCTCTATGTTGGGCCACACTATGAAGCACCTCCGACGGACTCCATTTACGGTGTTCGGACCGGGCGTGGTCGGCTCTGTTGTGTCCGGATATGTAACCATCATCACCGGTCGGGGCATGTCCCCGCGATCTGTATATCGATTTTGTGTGTCCTGTTCTACCCTCCAGGTCTTGTTGGATGTCGCGAGTATTCCCCCGAGCTGTTTTGTTCTTGTTTGGACGGCCGGATGGGTTGGTATGGTGCTCTGCTTGGGCTGCTGCTTTATCCGGACCGAACTGTGGTCGGCCTACCGCATTATTTGATGGTGGTGTGGGCTCCAACGCCCTGCCATCGTATTGAGGGAGCCACCTACCCTTGGGGTGGCTTTTGTATTGGCTGCTAAGGCCGTATTCTTCGGCGGCCAAGACCTCGGTCCATCTACCATTGAGAAAATCTTGGCTCGCTTGAAGCTGCAGCTACTTCGTCCTTAGGCTCCTTGCAGTGGCTATGAGCCGGCGTTTAAAGTGCTCCTGCTCGCGAGGTTCCTTAGGCACAATAAAATCCTTGTTGCCGAGGATCTCCTCTTCCTTGGAGAGTGGGAGATAACTGCAATCCTCTAAATCTCCATATGTGGCCTGTTCATCATGGCTGTGTTGCCCGCCTTCCAGTTCCTCCTGTTCGGATCCTACCTCAACAGGGTCTTCATTGTCCAGAGTGTTATCTTCTCCGGTGCTAGTATTGTTTTCTCTTGATCGACGTGACTTAAAGCAGCGCAGGACGCGTCGGTGTTCGGATTGTGTACCAGGAGGTTTATCCTCAACTGGGTCTGCCTTGTCATCGCCGAGAGCGTCGTTGGGTGTGTCTACCATACACACGCCGTACCATGAAGTGGCCAGCCCGCGTCTAGCGGGTAGTGAGTTCTGGCCTTGCCCCTCATCGTCGTCCATACCGTCGATGTCTTCGGAGCCAGGGTCAAGCGTGTTGGTTGGGTCTTCGACAGTGGCTATGAAGTGGGTGGCGGGTGGGAAGCAAAATTCTCCATCATCCGCCGCAAGTTCGAACCGAACATAGTTCAGCGGCGAGTACCTGCCAGGGATAGGTTTTTTAGTGAGTTTAGTACGGCGCCCATGGGCGAGTGTTGGAAGATGTCTGCGGCGCAGAACTTCAAGATCGATAACTGATTGAGTTCGGTATCCGCGGACTTGCAGGGTTCGGAACTTGTAACCGGAGACGAGTCCGGGGCTCTATCGATGCAGATATCATATGAAGTAAAATTTGTGTGCGGCTCCAACACCGCGGGATCAGCAGGCTCCGTGATGGGGTTGAGCTTCCCATCTTCGGATGACTCGATCTGCTCCAGATCTAAGGCCGAGCTGTTGCAGGAGCTATCTCCTGGATGGGACCCGATGACAGGTTTAAGCCATGCTCATCGGGGCAAAGGGGAGCTGTCGGTGTCAAAACCGGCGGATCTCGGGTAGGGGGTCCCGAACTGTGCATCTAGGCGGATGGTAACAGGAGACAAGGGACACGATGTTTTACCCAGGTTCGGGCCCTCTTGATGGAGGTAAAACCCTACGTCCTGCTTGATTAATATTGATGATGTGTGTTACAAGAGTGGATCTACCACGAGATCAAAGAGGTTAAACCCTAGAAGCTAGCCTATGGTATGATTGTTGTTCGTCCTATGGACTAAAACCCTCCGGTTTATATAGACACCGGATAGGGTTAGGGTTACCGAGTCGGTTACAATGGTAGGAGATCTACATATCCGTATCGCCAAGCTTGCCTTCCACGCCAAGGAAAGTCCCATCCGGACACGGGACGAAGTCTTCAATCTTGTATCTTCATAGTCTTGGAGTCCGGCCGATGATGATAGTTCGGCTATCCGGACACCCCCTAGTCCGGAACTCCCTCAGGAGCGGTGGCCGCGGTCTCAAATCCGTTGAAGATCAAGTCTCCACAGATGTCCACAACGTAGTTCAAGCTTCCGAATCTGACCTGATGGCCAGGGCGTAGCTATCGATCTGCTCCAGCTGGCTGTGCGAGTTGGCCCGCAGTATGAAGCCGCCGAATATGAAGATCTGTCCGGGGAGGAAGGTTTCTCCCTGGACAACATCATCACTGACGATTGAAGGGGCCATCGAACCTTCCGTCGATGGCACAGTGGAACTCTCAATGAAAGCACCAATGTCGGTGTCAAAACCGGCGGATCTCGGGTAGGGGGTCCCGAGCTGTGCATCTAGGCGGATGGTAACAGGAGACAAGGGACACGATGTTTTACCCAGGTTCGGGCCCTCTTGATGGAGGTAAAACCCTACGTCATTCTTGATTAATATTGATGATGTGTGTTACAAGAGTGGATCTACCACGAGATCAAAGAGGATAAACCCTAGAAGCTAGCCTATGGTATGATTGTTGTTCGTCCAATGGACTAAAACCCTCCGGTTTATATAGACACCGGATAGGGTTAGGGTTACACAGAGTCGGTTACAATGGTAGGAGATCTACATATCTGTATCGCCAAGCTTGCCTTCCACTCCAAGGAAAATCCCATCCGGACATGGGACGAAGTCTTCAATCTTGTATCTTCATAGTCTTGGAGTCCGGCCGATGATGATAGTTCGCTATCCCGGACACCCCTAGTCCGGAACTACCTCAAGAGTCTCTGAACCAGGCTTCAATGACGACGAGTCCGGGCGCGCATGTTGTCTTGACATTGCAAGGCGGGTTCTTCCTCCGAATAGTTTATAGAAGATTGTGAACACCAGGATAGTGTCCGGCTCTGCAAAAATAAATTCCACATACCACCATAGAGAGAATAATATTACACAAGATCAATCTGCTGACGTATTCTGTGGCGTGACGTCGCACCACTTCCAAGCCTTTACTCAAATTGTTTTTATTGTTCCACCTTGGTGCGTTTAGCGAAGCGGTTTCCTTGGCACGTCTCGTCGAAGCAGAGATCGTGTTCCCCTTATTCCGGGATTCCCATCAATACGGACGTGGGTAACCCAACCGCGCCATTGATTGTGACACTTGGGGGATAAGCGAGTTTTACCAGGCCAGTGGGGACACATGTTTTTGTCCGCCCATATAAGGGGATAAAGAACCAACCCTTTAACCTGCGCCTTCTTCCTCCTTGGCTTATCCATCTCCGCGAACTCGAGCTCCAGCGCCCAAGTCCACACTACTCACCTCAACCTTCTCCAACTATGTCCAGAGCGGGAGGCAAGTGGATGGCCTCCTCTGTCACGGAGGGGCAGATCCAGAAGCTGCACGATGCCGGATATTTGTCCAGCAACATCGCGCATCGGCTCCCCGACGAGGGAGAGCTCGTCCCCAACCCCAGGCCCCATGAGAGGGTAGTATTTCTTCCCCATTTCCTCCGTGGACTGGGCTTCCCGCTTCATCCCTTTGTCCGGCGGCTCATGTTCTACTACGCCTAGATTTCCATGATCGGCCCCGAATTTCATCCTCAACATCTCGGCGTTTATCGTCGTATGCGAGGCATTCCTCTGCATCCAGCCCCACTTCGCTTAGGCTCAAGACCTTCAAAGGTCAAGCCGAAGGTTGTGAAGGGCAGCCAAGCGGAGTGCGGAGGCGCCATGGTGGGCGTGATGTCCCACGTTACGTGGTGGAGGGCACTTTCGTGGAAACCATCAAGGGGTGGCAATCGGGTGGTTCTACATCACCGAGCCGCGTGACTCTGATTGGGCAGCGCCCCCAATTCAGATCCGCATCCCCACGCAGCTCACCTCCCGGAAAGAGAGCGGCCGGATTTGGGGATTCGGAGGAGCTGACCGGACTCCAAGCTCAGATCCAGAGGTGGTGGACAAGAAGCTCAAGCTTGTCAACGTAGTCCGTGTCATGCTCATCCGCCGGATTCTCCGCGCCGATGGGGCTTCAACATGTGGGAGTTCGATCCGGCAGCACTGCACTGAGCGGGCTCTTCGACACTACGCACGTAAGATGTCCGGAAGGTGCTGTTCAAGGGCGCCGCTCCGCATCCGCCACCGAAGATCGCGGATTCCGCCGCAGCGCCCAGTGACGAGGTAAGTGATTTCACCACTTGTTTTCCATAGTTTGGCTCTATGCGGATCTAAACTCCCTTTACCTTTGATAGAATGGTGGCGAAGGCGCGAACGGATTATCCGTCTGCCCCATTGCCAGAGGACCCAGCCGGACGCCCGCCTAACGGGTTGTTGGCTCCGCATTAACGTGGTCCGGAGAAGAAGGCCAAGAAGACGGCCACGGGACTCGGAAGAGTTCCTGCCAGGTGCTATCGGATGATGAATCTGAGGTCGACTCCTCCCACCAAGGTGAGGAGGAGAAGAAGAGCCTCTCCCCATCGGGGAGGAAAGAAAGGAAGGCCTCCCCAACAAGGAGGCCAAGGGTCCAAGAAGGGAAAAACTCTTCCTCCGGACTGCTCCACCAACGCCAGTGACGACGACGAAGACTGGCATCCAAGGGCCAAGCCCCTGGCGAGATCGTAAGTATCCGGACTACCGAATAACTTGAAGGTTTTTTTCTTTTCGCCACATAATGTCTTTCTAATGCCGCATACAACCCTGCAGTCCGCCCAAGGATGATCTTTCCGCTTCGTCGAGCGGGTCCTTGGGTGCGTCGGATATGGATTCCCTTCCGACTGCCTCCACCCCCCGTGCCGCGGACGACGCCGAGGTGGGATCCCAGAAAGGGACCCACCAGGAGGAGGAGGCCCCGAGGTGTCACAGGACACCCTCCCGGACTTTGCACGGACTCGGCTCAGGAGGCCACAGTGGCTCCGAGTCCGGGACGACCCCTTCGTAAGAAGGGCAAGATCCCTTGACGCCGGGCTGCCTCCGCCCAACCGGGAGGTGCCGGATAATTTGCTGGAGGCGCTCAACTGGCGCCTCCATCGAGAGGAACACCGCACTGTTATGAGTGCGGTGATTCGTAAGGTTCAGCTCGCCAAGAGCGGGCTGACCGAGCTCGCAGAGCCTTCTAACGGGCTTTGAGGTAAGAATTTCAATATATGTAAAATGGTACCGCATAGACAGTAGCCCCTGATGCTCGGTTCGGTGTTCGGAAAGAAAAGCCGGACTGAGGAACTTTAGAAAGATAAACGTAGGAGTCATATAAAAGATATGTCAATATGGGATTGCAGGCTGTGCTGCTGACCTCTGCCGCACTGACTGCGGAGGTCAATACTTTGAAGGAAAACCTCGAGCGGTCAGAGAACGAGCTCGGCCATGCCAAGAAGCAGCTCGAGGAAAAAGAAGGTGAGTAATACCTTATGAAAATTGTACCTTATGTAAAAGGATTTGGTTGCAAGAAAAATGACAAGGATAACGGGTATTGTAGGGGCCACTAACGAGGTGGCGACCACAGAAGGAGGCGGTGGCATGCCGAATGCAATGCTGTCATGAGCGCACTGAGCGAGAGAAGCAGGAGGCGCGGGTGGCGGAGGTACACCAAGAGCTCCAGGATCTCGTGAAAAACATGAGAGCTTGGAGCGTGACTCAAGACTCGAGAGTCTGAGCTTGCAAACTCTTGAGAGTGCCAAAGCCGCTAAGGCCGAAGCCTACAAGGCCCTCCAGGAGATTGAAGCGGTGAAGAAAATAGCAGCGGATAAGGCATTTTTCATGCAAAGTAAGCATGTGAGTGTTAATTACCTGTTGCTTACCCGAATTCGGAGCTCTCCAGGGGCGTTCGCAGATCTTCCTCGTAGCGTGTCCGATGCTGCCGCATTCTACCGGGCCGAGGAGGGGAGCTCAACGGAGAAGGTCTTCGTCTCGATGTCTTTGAGGCCGGACATCTGGTGCCCTTAGCAACCAGTGAAGCAGCTGGTCGAGCTCCACAAGGCGGCCGAACAGGCCATGAAGGGCCTCATCGCTCGTTGTGGCCTAAGGAGGCCATGCACAGGAGCTACTTCGCCTGGTCGGCAGCTGGTGGATGCGTGCCCGTGGGTTGAAGTTATCAAGCATTTCGCTTGTATTGAGGGTGCCTGTCGGGCCCTTGCTCACAAGAAGGTGCACTGGGCAAGATGGATGCCCTGTAAGCTCGTGGACGGACCCGCCACCAGAGGGCAAGGAGCATCGCACGCCCGAGATGTATTATAAGAGTATCTTTGAAGGGCGCCGCACTATTGCGGGTGAGTGCTCCAAAGATGTAATATTTGAGTAGACTCGCATTTTGTTATCCTATGCGCTGAAAACTTAGTTCATATGCGCTTAAGCAACGCTTGTTAATTTATATTACCTTCTGCTGCTGTTTATCAAATCGAGAGATGGCAAGTCGTCGGCTCAAATTTCATGCCACGAGTCTTTGGGGTGTTCGGGATAAACTTGAGCGCTCTTGTTCCCATTTTTGGGTCCATCTAGGGAGGCCCTCAACATAGCGAATAAGGCAACCGGACTTATAATGCTTGAACACTCTCACTTAGCCATAGAATTCTATAATTTTAAATTTCGGCGAAGCCCCTAGTCTTCGTAAGGTCAATTTGGGGCGCTATCCACACCTTGGCGGACAGATCCGGCTCCTCGCTCTAAGCGGCATAAGTCTTTAAGGACTCGCAAAAACCTCTCGAACAGCGACAGTCTCTCGCCTCATCATGACGGTCAATTTTAGCTTTCTCCAGAGGCGTTAACTCCAGCTCAATCATGGGCGGAATCAGTTGGTTCTCCCAAAGGATACCTTAGCCGATATAACGGAACGTAAGGTACCAAAACATGGGAGCCGCAAACCCAACTATTGACCCAAGACATGATTCGAGCCGATGCATATAGTGCTATAAGTTCGGGTGCCGCACTTGTGAAAGTGTTCGACTCATCATACCATAATGCGGGAAACATAAGCCCCTGGTGTATATTAGCCGTACCAAAGTGTACGGATGCAACATGCTGTGAATGAACATATGTATGAAAAAGAAATGCAATTATAAGCAAAAAGGTGCTGCATTGTTTTATTCAATAAGCGTTGCTACGAATGCAGAACGATACAAATAGTGCGATAAGCAAGGTATGGGACTATTAAACATGTCCCTCCAGGTAGGCTGCAGATTGTCAGTAAAAATGCTCGTAATGGAGACCACCTGTATATTCGTTGTAGCCTTTATCCTTCCCCGCTGTTGCATCATGAGTTCGGCAGGTTCTGCCGGACAGGGCCTCCGACAAACGGAGTCCTGTGGATAAAAAGTAAAAGGTAAAAAGAAAAGAAAAGGAATGACACACTTGAGAGCCCCCGTGTGGTTGAGCCGCCGGTTTATCGTGGTCGTGCCCCTCTCCCCATGCCCATGGTATCTTCAGAGCGTAATGGTGTAGCGAAGGACCTGCTTTGGACGTTTCGCAGAGGCTGGGTTGGGGCCGCATCTCTGGCGATGCTTTCGGGCGTGCCGGTGTGGTCTTGTTGTAAGTTACACCGGCGCTTAGGCGTGTCCGGCCGCTTAACGGCCGGACTCGAGAATTGCCTTTAAGAGGCTGCATTGCACTTCGCCGCGAGAGTCATTGTATGTTCCTCCGTGCGGAGAGAACGCGTTCGGTGTTTCCGTTGACCGTGGTGACTCCTCGAGGGCCCGCATCTTGAGCTTGAGGTATGCGTGGTGCGGCACCGTGTTGAATTTTGCAACGCGATGCGTCCGAGCAAGGCATGATAGCCGCCGCAGAACGGGACTATGTCGAAGATTAACTCCTCGCCGGAAGTTATCCGGGATCCGAAGACCACTTCCGATGTAATTGAGCCTGTACAATTGGCTTCTACACTGGTATGACGCCTTTAAAGGTCGTTTTGGTAGGTTTAATCCTTGAGGGTCTATGCCCATTTTGCGACCGTATCACAGTAAAGCAGGTTCAGTTGCCGCCGGCCCATCGAGGACTACGGTTAGGTGAAATCCATCGACGATTGGGTCTAAGACCGGTCTGGCCGAATCCGCCGTGGCGGATGTCGGTGGGTGGTCCCTTGGTCAAAAGTGATCGGGCAGGAGGACCATGGATTGAACTTGAGGCAACTGCTCCATCGCGTAGACATCCCTGAGTGCATGCTTCCGCTCCCTTTTGGGTATGTGTGTTGTGTATATCATGTTCACCGTCCGCACCTGTGGGGGGAAACCCTTATGTCCTCTATTGTTTGGCGGTTGGGTCTCGTCCTCGTCATTGCTATGCAGCCCCTTGTCATTGTTTTCGGCAATTAACTTGCCTGCTCGTTGAATACCCAACAGTCCACCGCTGGTGTGGTTAAGCTGGCTTTTCGGGGTGCCGTGTATCCGCACAAGTGGTCGAGTATTCGGTCCAAATTGGACGGACCGGAGTAGTTCTTTTGAATGGCTTTTTCCGTGACCGGGTTTAGAGCCTCTCGAATCCGGCATTGATTGTCGTATCCTCAATATTGTCGCCGTTAATGCGGCGTTTGTTTTTGTTACGACGCTGCCTGCCATTTTGGTCCTTGAAGTCCGGACTGCCGTAATTTTTGCCGAGGTTGTTGCTGCGTGCTAGCTGCTGTCCTCACCATGCAGAAGCGGGTCATGAGTGATGTGAAGGCTGCCATGGATTTCGGCTTTTCTGTCCTAGGTGCCGGGCAAGCCACTCGTCGTGGATGTTATGCTTGAAGGTCAGCGAGGGCCTCCGCATCCGGACAGCTTGACGATTTGGTTTTTCTTGGTTAAGAACCGTGTCGAGAATTGTCTCGCCGATTCGTCTGGCTGCTGAATTATGTGGCTTAGGTCATCGGCCGTCTGGTGGTCGCACATAAGTGCCCTGGAAGTTATCGAGGAATGCGGCTTCCAGGTCCTCCCAGCTCCCAATTGACTCTGATGGCAAGCTGTTGAGCCAATGTCGGGCTGGTCCTTTAAGCTTGAGGGGGAGGTATTTGATGGCGTGAAGATCGTCACCGCGGGCCATGTGGATGTGAAGGAGATAGTCTTCGATCCAAACCGTGCTCTGTTGTGCCATCATAGGATTCAAGATTGACGGGTTTAAACCCTTCGGGATTTGATGATCCATTACTTCGTCATGAAGCATAGTGGGTGTCTTGGCGCCTACATCTTGGCGATATCACGACGGAGCTCAAAAGAGCTTTGTCTGTTTTTGTTCGGCCCGGCGGACTTATCAGGTCCGCGCGACGGTTGTCGCCACGTGTCGTGGGCGCCCACGCGATCCATAGATCGATCTTGATTGTCTTGCCTTGTCCTCCAATATATCTCGCAGGTCCGGAGCGTTCCCTCGTGGCCGTGTGCTTTTGAGCGATGCCGGGTACGGTTCTAGTGAAGGGCCTAGAGGCCTCTCTGTCGCGACCACGGGGTGGTCGGTCAGCCGTATTGTCTCCTGGTGATGCGTGTTCGTAAGCCTCCTCCTCTAATTGGGGGAGCAGCTTGCGTTTAGGGTAGCTTTTGGAGGGGCGTTCGAGCTCATGCTCTTCGGCCGCGAGGACTTGATCCATCCGCCGGCTAGCGAGATCCCGATCAGCTCTAAGCTGTTGCTGCTTTTTCTTGAGGCTTTTCGCCGTGGCCATAAGCCCGTGTCTAAAACGCTCTTGTTCGACAGATCCTCGTGCACAACGAATTCATCGCTGCCGAGGCTTGCTTCGTCTCCGGAGGGGGCATATAATCCTCTACCTCTTCTTCCGCCGCTCTCGTGAGGGTCGGCGTCTCCATCCTCCTGCGCAGGATCTTGCCGGAGTGGGTTGTCTTTAGCCTTTGTCCGGTGTATTGTTATCTCCGGTGCCGGAATCTTCATTCTTCTTGGCGTGGCGGGATTTAGAGCGGCGCCGCTGACGCCGGCGCTTGGGCTGCTTTTTGGAGGGGTCATCCTCCGTTGTTCCATCGTCGTTCCCATCCTTTGGGATATCCACCATGTATATGTCATATGACGAGGTGGCCTTCCAGTGCCCTGTAGGCGCTGGGTCTTGTTCGTCTCCGGCATCGTCGTCCATACCGTCGATGTCTTCGGAGTCGTAGTCTAGCATGTCGGTTAGATCATCGACAGTGGCTACAAAGTGGGCGGTGGGTGGGCTTTGAATTTCTTCGTCGTCCACATCCCAACCGTCCTGACCGCAGTTCGGCTAGGGCTCTCCGGATAAAGAGAGAGACTTTAGTGAATTCAGGATGTCACCAAAGGGCGAGTGCTAAAAGATGTCCGCGGCCGTGAACTCCATAACGGGCGCCCAATCGGATTCGATTGGCAAGGGCGCGGAGGGTTCGGAGTCCGGAGAGGAGTCCGGCACCCAGGAGTCGAGGTCTTCGCAGCGACAGGATGGAGTTCGGCTCGATCGCCGTGAGATCGTAGCCCCAGGCGGTGTCCAACCACTCGTCCTCGATCGGGGAATCTGGCTCCGGATTAAGGGTCGGAGCCGGATCTTGGTGCGGCCTCTAGGGCCTTTGCTCGGCGAGTTACATCATGCCCATCGAGACAGTGCGGCACGCTTGGCTGCGGCTCGAATCCATCGAAGATCAAGTCTCCGCGGTTATCGGCCGTATAGTTTAGACTTCCAAATTTGACCTGACGGCCAGGGGCTTAGCTTTCGATCTGCTCCAGATGGCCAAGCGAATTGGCCCGCAGTGCAAAGCCGCCGAACACGAAGATCTGTCCAGGGAGAAAAGTCTCACCCTGGACCGCGTCGTTGTTGATGATCGAAGAAGCCATCGAGCCTATCGGTGACGACATAGAGGAACTCTCAATGAAAGCACCAATGTCGGTGTCAAAACCGGCGGATCTCGGGTAGGGGTCCCGAACTATGCGTCTAGGCGGATGGTAACAGGAGACAAGGGACACGATGTTTTACCCAGGTTCGGGCCCTCTTGATGGAGGTAAAACCCTACGTCCTGCTTGATTAATATTGATGATGTGTGTTACAAGAGTGGATCTACCACGAGATCAAAGAGGTTAAACCCTAGAAGCTAGCCTATGGTATGATTGTTGTTCGTCCTATGGACTAAAACCCTCCGGTTTATATAGACACCGGATAGGGTTAGGTTTACACAGAGTCAGTTACAATGGTAGGAGATCTACATATCCGTATCGCCAAGCTTGCCTTCCACGCCAAGGAAAGTCCCATCCGGACACGGGACGAAGTCTTCAATCTTGTATCTTCATAGTCTTTGAGTCCGGCCGATGATGATAGTTCGCTATCCGGACACCCCTAGTCCGGAACTCCCTCGGGAGCGGTGGTCATGCGGTCTCAAATCCGTTGAAGATCAAGTCTCCACAGATGTCCACAACGTAGTTCAAGCTTCCGAATCTGACCTGATGGCCAGGGCGTAGCTATCGATCTGCTCCAGCTGGCTGTGCGAGTTGGCCCGCAGTATGAAGCCACCGAATATGAAGATCTGTCCGGGGAGGAAGGTTTCTCCCTGGACAACATCATCACTGACGATTGAAGGGGCCATCGAACCTTCCGTCGATGGCACAGTGGAACTCTCAATGAAAGCACCAATGTTGGTGTCAAAACCGGCGGATCTCGGGTAGGGGGTCCCGAACTGTGCGTCTAGGATCGATGGTAACATGAGACGGGGGACACGATGTTTACCCAGGTTCAGGCCCTCTCTATGGAGGTAATACCCTACTTCCTGCTTGATTGATCTTGATGAATGTGAGTATTACATGAGTTGATCTACCACGAGATCGTAATGGCTAAACCCTAGAAGTCTAGCCTGTATGACTATGGTAATGTGTATCTACCTATCCGGACTACGCTTCCGGTTTATATAGACACCGGAGAGATCTAGGGTTACAAGGAGTCGGTTACATCAGAGGGAATCTACATAGTCGTTTTCCAAGCTTGCCTTCCGCGCCAAGTAGAGTCCAATCCGGACATGGGTACAGTCTTCGGTCTTCATGTCTTCACAGCCTATCAGTCCGGCCCATAGATAGCAGGCCGGACGCCCGAGGACCCCTTAGTCCAGGACTCCCTCAGCGATCGGCTGCCCCACGTGGCGCCTCTGTCCCCTGGAAGACCGCCATCGTCATCTACGCCATCTACGCCACGAGATCGACGCCCGGGGACACCACCAGCGGAGCGCGCGACCGTCTCGTCTTCAACCCAGAGGTCGTCCGACACCGTTCGCCGCCGATTCCATCGCGTCTGTTGCTCCTAACCTCTCGACGGGCCTCCTTTTGCCTGCTCGGTGAGCACCTCCTCTCCCCTCCCGTTCTTGCGCAGTAGGTCGTCGTCCCCGAGTTCGTCCGAGCCCCCCACGTACGCATACGCGTACGTGCATGCGTGTTGTGCTGCTCCTGTGCCGCTGCTTAGCCGTTGCGTCTGCTCAAGCTTCCCTCTGCTACCGCTGCTCCGTCGTGGTTGCCCACCTATGCGTCGCGACCTGCGTCGTCCCTAGCCCCCTCCTCTGCCTCGCCTCGCTGCGCTCGCCTGCTCGCCCACACGCGCTTGCGCTCACTGGCGCCCTGCCCACGTCCGCCCGCTTGCTCTGCTGCTGCACTCGCCCCAGCACCCCCTCCTCCTCCTCCCCTCCCACGCGCAGCGCTGTTGCTTCTGCATCTGCTGTTGCGGCCGCTCCGTTCACGAGCTCCACCGATCACGGCCTCGCCTTGTGCGTGCATCGCGTGCTCGTGCGCGTCTCCTGCAGCCATCTGCGCCCGTCGCCGCTGCCGCTTGCGCCTGCCTACGTGTGGCTTCGCCCGCGCCCTCGCTTGCCCCGCGCTGCTCTGCTTGTGGCTGCTGTTGCGCCTCGCTACTTTCAGCGCCCTTGCCACGCCGCTTTTGTCTTTGATGCTAATTCTTTGTGACTACTAGCTAGCTTTTCTGATTATACACTGACTAACCCTCTAGACAGCCTCTAAACAACGTCTAAACAACTGTTAACTTGGGTGAAATCAATATGAGTAGAAAGTATACTTGACAAACTTCATTTTATCCCACTAGACCAAATCGTTTTGATGCGTGGATTAACTCCTACGAAAATCACAAAGTTCTATGTTCTGTTAACTAAAAAACCGAAAAACAGCTTTATTTTCCTAGCTAATTTAGTGTTGTTGATGATCAAGAAAATTAACCCTAATATGGATGTAATTGGTACTAACATGTAGATCACAGAGAAATGCTCAAAATTTGTATAAGCCGCAAAATCATAGGAGGTACAGATCCATAGTTGTAGCCTTTTGAAAACAGCTAAAAGATGTTTAAAACTGACGAATTCTCAGACTTAGCAAAATTTTAGGGATTTTCAGCATATTGTTTAAATCTTTAATAAATTCATAGGAAATAATCCATAGCTCAGATGAAAAGGTTTTATACATGAAAGTTGCTCAGAACGACGAGGCGAATCAGAATACGCTCTCCGTTCATCTGTCACATTCCCCTAGCATAGTGAACATCGAACTTTCCCCCTCCGGTCATCTGTCTCACACGGGTCCGGAACCGGGAAAACTTTCCCGGATGTGATCCCCCTTCACCGGTATCGTGTAGCACCGCGTTAGAACACGTCTAGCTCTGCTTGTTGTCCTGTTATGCACTTGATTGCTATGTATTTACTGTTTCTTCCCCCTCTTCTCTCCGGTAGACCGCGAGACCGTTGTCGATGCCGCTGTGATCGACTACGTCGTCGACGACTCTTCTTCCCTTTCAGCGGAGCTTCTAGGCAAGACCCCCCCTGTGATCATCCCGATATCGCCCATTCCATTCTCTCATGCTTGCATTAGATTTTGCTACTGTAATTGATTGCTCCTATTCTGATGCATAGCCTGCTTTTGTAACCTGCTTATTGTTACCTACCTGCTTGTCCTAAACTGCTTAGTATAGGTTGGTTAGTGATCCATCAGTGACCCCCACCTTGTCCTTGTTGCCCCTGCTTCATCATCGACGACTCGATCAACGTGATCGATGACCAGAGCCCGACACCTCACATCACATCACGCCCCTTTTTGTTGCTCGACTCTGCAGCCAAGGGTGGAACCTCATACATCACTCATGATGAGATCTCTATAGTGTAGCTATTCGGTCGTGGTCAATGAGGGTGATTTCCTCCTTCACCATTCTAATACGGCTCTGACGTGCAACACCTCAAGTGTGAACCTCGAGGGTGGTCCCTCTTACGTTCACCTTGATGATTACATTGAGTGGAATCCACCGGGGGTGATTCCTCGGGTTTTCCCCTTGATGTTTGGACACACAGTTACCTTGACTTTACTTGAGACCTTTGGGAAAGTCAGGCGTGCCCGGAGAGCACCCGCAAGATAGTTACGAGGCACGACCGGGCCGGCAAGCCGCCCCCGAGTGGGCTGGGCTAGCCCTTGCCGTATTTCCTCGAGACGGGGCGACGGGGTCACATTATCGTGAGTCTCTGGTCGTCTCCGCAAGCTAATAATACAATATGGTTTGGGTATTTGTTCTGAGTTGGACTTCGGCCTTTACGCACTAACCACCACGCGAGAATAGTTATGGGCCTCGATGTCGCGATGTCGGTAAAGCTTTTTCGCACGCTCAGTTCAAGATTATGCGGCACTACCGGGCCGGCACCATCCATGTAGAGGTGGAGCCTGGACCCGCCCTGCATGTAACGACCCGGAGTGCTATGGGCGATGGGCCCAGACCCCGGAGTACTTAGGATGTAGACCGGCGGGGACCTCTCTGCTGAGCCTAGGTAGGGCTACGACGTGTTGATCTTCCGAGGTCGGGCATTGACCCAGAAAAGTGTGTCCGGCCAGAGTGATCGAGCGTGTTGGAAAACGTGGTGCACCCCTGCAGGGAAGTTATCTATTCAAATACCGTGTCCACGTTAATGGATGTTTAGACTTATATCATGATCTTTTACAACTAGAAATGGATACTTGATATATGTGGCTCCGGGATTGCTTTCTCGCAGGGAGTCGAGGAAGGATCTCTGGCCGTTAATGTTACAACATGCTTGTTAAGTATAAACTGCTATTCTTTACTCTTCTACATGCTGCAAGATGCTTGGAGCTGCTTGAAGATGCTAGTCTTTGATAGGCTAGGCCTTCCCCTCTATTCTGGCATTCTGCAGTTCAGTCCACAGATACAACCCTTCCTTTGATACCAATGCATACTTAGTATAGATCTGATGCTTGCGAATGCTTTGGATGAGTACTCACGGTTGCTTTGCTACCCCTTTTCCCCCTTCCTTCTTCTTTCTGGTTGATGCAACCAGATGGTGGATCCTTGGAACCAGATGCCACCGCCGACGGATACTACTACATGGAGACCGCCGACAACTAGGAGTAGTTAGGAGGTCCCAGGCAGGAGGCCTTGCCTCTTCGATCGTTGCTTCTTTTGTGCTTGCCTTCTTAAGGCAGTCTTGTCTAACTTATGTCTGTACTCATATATTTTTGCTTCACGACTCTTGTGTATCGAGCTTGTATTCGAGCCCTCGAGGCCCCTGGCTTGTAATATGAAGCTTGTATTATTTTAATTTGTGTCTAGAGTTGTGTTGTGATATCTTCCCGTGAGTCCCTGATCTTGGTCGTACACGTTTGCGTGTATGATTAGTGTAAGATTGAATCAGGGGCATCACAACAAAATTAAGCAAACTGTATATATATATATATCTACTGTCGTTCGCTCATATTAATTCGTTATATCTGTTTCCCCTATCAATCTCATCGCAGACAGTTAGCAATATGTATTCAATAGAGATCTTTTACATTATGGCCCACAGGTTGGTTTTTGAAATTGTGTGCCCTGTCGAGCACACTATTCACACACAAAAAAGCGTATGCGCTATCTATAATGATCGCACGCAATTCTGATTACCAACCTATTTGTCGGGTATCACACACATCTTGTTACATTGAATCGTTTGTGTTCATCTCGATCATCGCAAACAGTTCATCCAAGTGAACTGTATGACGTATATCACACACACACACACACACCCTTGATATGGATGCATGCTTCTGTTGTTCATGCTCATCACAAACAGTTCGTATGGATCAACCGTATGCCATGCATCGCACACGCAACCATAATCTGAATTGTGTTTGATGTCTCCGCCGTCGCAAATGTTTTGTAGCATTTTTGACGGTTTTATTACATCACCATTTGCGATTAATGCATCGCACATAATTTCATCAAAGGGTCTCTAATTGTAGTGTCGCATTAGTATCATTTTGTAGTAGTCTGAGGAAGCACCATGCTGGTATTGGATATACTCTTGATGATCTTAAGGCATTAGTCCCACTTTATTTCAGCACAAGATTAATATGGAGCTTGATGCTAAACCCATCGTTGGTCATCAATGTCGTCTGAATCCCAAATGAAGGAAGTAGTAAGGACTAAAATATTAAATCTTCTGGAAGCAGGTATCATTTATCTTCTAGATGATAGTAGATGGTTAAGTCTTGTTCATTGTGTTCCTAAGAAAGGAGGCATAACCGTTGTTCCCAATGATAAAAGTGAACTTCTCCCACAAAGAACTGTAACTGGTTATAGGATGGTAATTGATTACAGAAAATTAAATAAAGCTATTAGAAAAGATTGTTATCCCTTGGCTTTTATTGATCAAATGTTATAAAGATTATCTAAGCATACACACTTCTGTTTCTTGATGGATATTTTGGTTTCTCTCAAATACCTGTGTCAAAATAAGATCAAGAGGAAACTACTTTTACTTGTCCTGGAACTAATGCTTATAGAAGCATGCCTTTTGGTTTATGCAATGACCCGCTACCTTTTAAAGATGTATGACCGCTATATTCTCTGACTTCTGTGAAAAGATTGTTGAGGTATTCATGGATAATTTTTTCATTTACGGGAATTCTTTTGATGATTGCTTAAGCAACCTTGATCAAGTTTTGTAGAGATGTGAAGAAACTAATCTTGTCTTGAATTGGGAGAAATGCTACTTTATGGGGAATGAAGATTTAGTACCTGGGCATAAAATTTCTGAATGAGGTACTGAGGTAGATAAAGCTAAACTTGATGCAATTGAGAAAATACCATATCCTAAAGATATTAAAGTATAAGAAGTTCCCTTGGTCATGCTGGTTTTTATCGAAGATTCATTAAAGATTTCTCTATGATTTCTAGCCCGCTAACTAATCTCCTTCAAAAGGATATTCCATTTGTTTTATATGATGATTGTGTAGAAGCCTTTGAAATACTTAAGAAAGCCTTAATTTCTGCACCTATTGTTCAACCACCTTACTGGAACTTGCCTTTTGAAATTATGTGTGATGCTAGTGATTATGCTATCGGTGTTGTTCTAGGACAAAGAGTTGATAAGAAATTGAATGTTATTCATTATACTATTAAGGCTCTAGACAATGCCCAAAGAAATTATACTACTACTAAGAAAGAATTTTTAGCATTTGTGTTTGCTTGTGATAAATTCAGACCTTATCTCGTTGATTCAAATCATGTAGCAGATAATTTGTCTAAGATGGAAAATGTTCTTGATGACCCACTACCTATTAATAATAGTTTCTCGATGAGCAATTAGCTGTTATAAATGTTTTCCGTAATACTCCTTGGTATGCAGACTATGCTAATTACATTGTTGCTAAATATATACCACCTAGTTTCACATACCAACAAAAGAAAAAGATCTTCTTTGATTTAAGACATAACTTTTGATTTAACCCACATTTATATAAAGAAGGAGTAGATGATTTATTATAAGTTGTGTACCTAAGCATGCATAGGAACAAATCCTACGGAAGTGTCATTCCGAGGCATAGAGAGGGCACCACACTGGAGACAGAACCGCACATAAGGTATTACAATCTGATTCTTATTGGCCTACTCTCTTCAAAGATGCATGTAAGTTTGTCCTTTGTTGTAATGAATGTCAAACAATTGGTAATATTGGTAGACATCATGAAATTCCTATGAATTATTCACTTATTATTGAACCGTTTGATGTTTTTGTTTTTGATTATATGAGACATTTTCCTTCCTCTAATGGATATGCTCATATTTTAGTTGTTGTTGATTACGTTACTAAGTGGGTAGAAGCTATTTGATGACCCACAAGTATAGGGGATCTATCGTAGTCCTTTCGATAAGTAAGAGTGTCAAACCCAACGAGGAGCAGAAGGAAATGACAAGCGGTTTTCAGCAAGGTATTCTCTGCAAGCACTGAAATTATCGATAACAGATAGTTGTGTGATAAGATAATTCGTAACGGGTAACCAGTAACAAATGTAACTAAGGTGCAGTAAGGTGGCCCAATCCTTTTTATAGCAAAGGACAAGCCTGGATGAGCTCTTATATAAAGCAAAGCGCTCCCGAGGACACATGGGAGTTATTGTCAAGCTAGTTTTCATCATGCTCATATGATTCGCGTTCGTTACTTTGATAATTTGATATGTGGGTGGACCAGTGCTTGGGTGCTTCCCTTACTTGGACAAGCCTCACACTTATGATTAACCCCTCTTGCAAGCATCTGCCACTATGAAAGAAGAATTAAGATAAATCTAACCATAGCATGAAACATGTGGATCCAAATCAGCCCCTTACGAAGCAACGCATAAACTAGGGTTTAAGCTTCTATCACTCTAGCAACCCATCATCTACTTGTTACTTCCCAATGCCTTCCCCTATGCCCAAATCATGGTGAATTGTCATGTAGTCGACGTTCACATAACACCACCAGAGGAGAGACAACATATATCTCAACAAAATATAACGAATACCAAATTCACATGATTACTTGTAACAAGACTTCTCACATGTCCTCAGGAACAAACGTAACTAATCACGAAGCATATTCATGTTCATAATCAGATGGGTATTCAATAGCATTAAGGATCGAAACATACGATCTTCCACCGAAGAAACCAACAAACATCGACTACAAGGAGTAATCAATATTACTAGCAACACAGAGGTACCAATCTAAGGTTTTGAGACAAAGATCGGATACAAGAGACAAACTAGGGTCTGAGAGGAGATGGTGCTGGTGATGATGTTGATGGAGATTGACCCCCTCTCTATGAGAGGATCATTGGTGATGACGATGGCTTCGATTTCCCCCTCTAGGAGGGAAGTTTCCCCAGCAGAATAGCTCCTCCGGAGCCCTAGATTGCTTTTGCCCAGGTTCCGCCTCGAGATGGCGGCGCTTCGTCTCGAAAACTCTCCTCTGGAAAAAAATCCAAGTCAAAACCCTCCATATAGCAGAAGATGGGCACCGGAGGCCTGCCAGGTGGCCCACAAGCCACAGGGGCGCGCCCAGGGGGGTAGGGCGCGCCCCCCAGGCTTGTGGCCTCCTGGTGGGTCCCCTCTGGTATTTTCTTTGCCTAATGTTTTTTATATATTCCAAAATAATTCTCCATAAATTTTCAGGACTTTTGGAGTTGTGCAGAATAGGTCTCTCAGATTTGCTCCTTTCTGGTCCAGAATTCCAACTGCGGGCATTCTCCCTCTCATCTAAACCTTGTAAAAATAAGAGAGAAAAGGCATAAGTATTGTACCATAATGTGTCATAACAACCCATGATGCAATAAATATCAATATAAAAGCATGATGCAAAATGGACGTATCACTATTCCAACTAGTAGTGTTGATCACAACACTTCTATTAAAATGCTCAAAGAGGTTATTTTCCTGAGGTTTGGAGTCCCTAGATATTTAATGACTGATGGTGGTTCACATTTCATTCATGGTGCTTTCCTTAAACTTCTTGCTAAATATGACGTTAATCATAGAATTGCATCACCTTATCTTCCTCAATCAAGTGGTCAAGTTGAATTGAGCAATAGAGAAATAAAATTGATTTTGTAAAAGACCACTAATAGATCTAGAAAGAATTGGCCTAAGAAACTTAATGATTCATTACGGGTTTATAGAACCACTTATAAAAATCCTATGGGTATGTCTCCATATAAAATGATCTATGGAAAAGCATGTGATTTACCTCTTGAGTTAGAACATAAAGCTTACTGGGCAATTAAAGAACTTAATTATGATTTTAAACTTGTGAGTGAAAAGAGGTTATTTGATATTAGCTCTCTATATGAATGGAGGACACAAGCCTATGAGAATGCCAAGTTATTTAAAGAAAATGTTAAAAGACGGCCTGACAAAAGAATCCAAAAACATGAATTTAAAGTACGTGACCAAGTTCTTTTGTACAATTCTCGTTTTAGATTCTTTGAAGGAAAACTTCTCTCTAAATGGGAAGGACCATATATCCTCAAAGAATTTTATCGCTCTAAAGCTATTAAGATCAACAATGCTAAAGGCACTAATCCGAGAGTGGTTAATGGGTAAAGACTTAAATATTATATCTCAGGTACGTGCATTGATATTTAAACTAATATTATTCAAACTATGACACCGCAGGAACACATAAGGGAGACCTTTCGGAACACTCCAGAACCCTGAAAAAGAGTAGATATATGATACGGTAAGTAAACTGACTCTACAAATTGAAAAAACATGTCCATTTTGGAATATTAAAAAATACAAAAATAGGAACCAGCCGATGGGACCCACGATGGAGTCACAAGGCAACAGGGCATGCCAGGTTGCCTTGGGTGGCCCCTCGTGTGCCTTCCGTCTCCGTTTTCTTTCAAAATACTTATTTCGCAAGATAAAAATTCTTTATATATACTCTCGTATGTTTTGACTGCCGCATCGCAAGTTTCTCCTTTGTTCTTGTTTCAGGTTGTTTTTTGATAGATCTAGATCGCCATGGCACCACCAAGTTCATCCAAGGACAATTTTTCAAGAAGGTCGTAAACCCCTATCTTCCGAAGATGATGAAACACCCTCAAGCCATTGAGATGCGTGACGGGTCGCTTCACATCCTAGGTGTTCAAGGTGAAGTAAATATGCCATAGAGGCAATAATAAAGTTGTTATTTTATATTTCCTTGTTCATGGTAAAGGTATACTATTCATGCTAGAATTGTATTGATCGGAAACTTAAATACATGTGTGAATACATAAACAAATATCGTGTCCCTAGTAAGCCTCTACTAGACTAGCTCGTTAATCAAAGATGGTTAAGGTTTACTAACCAAAGACATGTGTTGTCATTTGATAACGGGATCACATCATTAGTAGAATGATGTGATGGACAAGACCCATCCGTTAGCTTAGCATATCGATTTTTCAGTTTATTTCTATTGCTTTCTTAATGTCAAATACATATTCCTTCGACTATGAGATTATGCAACTCCCGGATACCGGAGGAATACCTTGTGTGCTATCAAACATCACAACGTAACTGGGTGATCATAAAGATGCTCTACAGGTATCTCTAAAGGTGTTTGTTGAGTTGTCATAGATCGAGATTAGGATTTTTCACTCTGGGTATCAGAGAGGTATCTCTGGGCCCTCTCGGTAATACACATCATAAGAAGCCCTGCAAGCAAAGTGACTAATGAGTTAGTTGCAAGATGGTGTATTACGGAATGAGTAAAGAGACTTGTCAGTAATGAGATTGAATTAAGTATGAAGATACCGACGATTGAATCTCGGGCAGGTAACATACCGATGGACAAAGGGAATTACGTATGTTGTCATAAGGTTCGACCGATAAAGATCTTCGAAGAATATGTAGGAGCCAATATGGGCATCCAGGTTCCGCTATTGGTTATTGATAACCCACAAGTATAGGGGATCGTTTGAAGCCTTCTTAGATAAATAATAGTATCGAACCCAACGAGGAGCTAAAGGCAGAACAAATATTCCCTCAAGTTCTACAACTCTACGCACACTTGACGTTTGCTTTACCGGAAACAAGTATGAAACTATTTGGCAAGAATAAATCTATGAGTACTTTGCGGGAATAAAACTACAGATAAATTGCAAGGTAATAAAAGTGGATAGCTTTTGTCAACAAGAAAGTCATTTGTCCCTAGGTAATCGATAACAAGTACCAGTAATCATTCTTGCAATTTTAGATGAGGGAGAGGCATGAGCTAACATACTTTCTCTACTTGGATCATATGCACTTATGATTGGACCCCTAGCAAGCATCTGCAACTACTAAAGATCATTAAGGTCATGAAACCCAACCATAGCATTAAGTATCAAGCCCTCTTTACTCCCATACACCACAACCCACTTATCCGCGCATGGGTTGCTGTCATCCCCCGCAACACTGACAATAAGTAAACCATGAACATATTGCAACACCCTACAGCGGGGGCCCCTCACGTTTGCGTGATACGCAGGGCACCGTAGGACATCACCATAAATAAAATATACAATCATACCAACCAAGATCACGATTAACCCATAGGACAAAACGGATCTACTCAAACATCATAGGATAACCATAGAACATTGGGAAATAATATATAGAGTTGAGCACCACGTTTAAGTAGAGATTACAGCGGGGAGAAGAGGTGTTACACCGCTTCATAGAGGGGGAGAAAGTTGGTGTTGACGGTAGCAAGATTGTTTATGTAGATCGCCGTCACGATCCTTGCCCCGGCGGCGCTCTGGCGCCACCAGAAGTGAGGAGGAGAGAGCCCCCCTCCTTCTTCTTCTTCTTCTTCCTTGGCCTCCCCCCTAGATGGGAGGAGGGTTCCCCCTCTGGTCTATGGTCTCCATGGCGGCGGAGGGGTGGGAGCCCCTCCTAGATTGGATCTCCCTCTGTGTTCTCTTATGTTTCAGGTTCTGGTGATCTGGCCGAAAATCGTTTCTTATATTTCGGGAGATCCGTAACTCCGATTGCGCTGAGATTTTAACACGATTATTTTCCGGATATAAGCTTCCTTGCGCCCGAAGTAGAGCTCCAACCAACGTTCGAGGAGGGCACAACCCACCAGCACGCGCCAGGGGCCTCTAGCGTGCCCTGGTGTCTTGTGGGTTGTGTGGGCCTCCGTTTGCGGTGATTCCAACTCCCAAAAATCACATATATTCCAAAATAATTCTCCGTGAAAATTTTATTGCATTTTGACTTCGTTTGACATGGATATTCTGTGATACAAAAAAAGATGCAAAAAATAGGAACTGGCACTGGACACTGGATCAATAGGTTAGTCCAATAAATCATATAAAAAGTTGCCAAAAATATGTGAAAGTTGTATAAAATTGGCATGAAACAATCAAAAATTATAGATACGACAGACACGTATCAGCATCCCCAAGCTTAATTCCTGCTCGTCCTCGAGTAGGTAAATGATAAAAAAGATATTTTTTGATGTGGAATGCTACCTAACATAAACTTGATCAAATGTCTAGTCATGGCATGAATATTGAGACATAAGTGATTCAAAGCAATAGTCTATAATTTGAAATCAAGACATCAATACTCAGGCATCCCAACAAACAATCATGTCTTTCAAACTATCAATGCTAAAGAAACTATCCCTACAAAATCATATAATCTTTTCATGCTCTGTCTTCTTAACACAATGTATTTATCATGCACAACCCAGATGACAAGCCGAGCAATTGGTTCATACTTTTTGATGTGCTTCAGCTTTTTCAACCCTCACGCAATACATGAGCGCGAGCCATGGATATAGCACTACGGGTGGAATAGAGTATGATTACTGGGGTAAATATAGAGAAGACAAAAAAGTAAGAAAGTCTCACATGATGTGGCTAACCAACGGGCTATGGAGATGCCCATCAATCGATATCACCGTGAGGAGTAGGGATTGCCATGCCACGAATGCACTAAGAGCTATAAGTGTATGAAAGATCAATATGAAAACTAAGTGGTGTGCATCTAATCCTATAATGAAAAATTCCCACTAGTATATGAAAGTGACAACATAGGAGACTCTCCATATGAAAAACATGTTGCTACTTTGGAGCACAAGTGTGGTAAAGGATACTAACAATGCCCCTTCTCTCTTTGTTTATTCATTGTTTTCTTTTTTATCTTCTTTCTTTTTCTTTCTTTTCTTTCTTTTCTTTTTCTTTTTTTCTTTTTTTTCTTTTTATCTCATTGTTCGGAGTCTCATCCCGACTTGTGGGGGAATCATAGTCTCCATCATCCTTTCCTCACTGGGGCACTGCTCTAAAAATGAATAATGATGATCATCACACTTCTGTTTACTTATAACTCAAAAGAAATAAAAATTACAACTCGATACCTATGACAAAGTATGACTCTATATGAATGCCTCTAGCAATGTATCAGGATGTGCAATGACCTAACGTAACATGTATAAAAAATGATGAACGGTGGCTAAGCCACAACTACTATCTTAGCTATATGATCATGCAAAGCAATATGACAATGAATGCTCAAGTCATCAAGCGGAAGCGGTGGAAGTTGCATGGCAATATATTTCGGAATGGCCATGGAAAATCCATAAAGGTAGGTATGGTGGCTGTTTTGAGGAAGATATAATAAACTTATGTGTGATAGAGCATATCATATCATGGGGTTTGGATGCACCGGCGAAGTTTGCACCAACTCTTGAGGTGAGAAAGGGCAATGCACGGTACCGTAGAGGCTAGCAAATTGCGGAAAGGTAAGAGTACGTATAATCCATGGACTCACATTAGTCATAAAGAACTTATATACTTATTGCAAAAGTTGATTAGCCCTCGAAGCAAAGTACTAGTACGCATGCCCATAGGGGGATAGATTGGTAGGAAAAGACCATCGCTCGTCCCCGACCGCCACTCATAAGGAAGACAATCAATAATAAATCATGCTCCAACTTCATAGCATAACGAGAGACTATACATGCATGCTTCGGGAATCACAAACCTTAACACCAATATTCTTACTAAACACAACCATTTACTGGTACCTCCCACATATTCCATCTCTATATCGCAAAACTATTGCAAGGAATCAAACATATCATATTCAATGATCCATAAGTTTTATGTAGGATTTTATGACTAACAATGCAACTGACCAATTCCTGTTGACTCTCTAAATAGATATAAGTGAAGCATGAGAGTTTAATTCTTTCTACAAAAGATCATGTTCTAACAAATATAAGTGAAGCAAAAGAGCATTCTACAAACAACAGTTTTCTATGTGAAGAGAAACAGGCAATCCAAACTTCAAATGATATAAGTGAAGCACATGAAGCATTCTATAAATCAACCATGGACTATCTTACCAGCATGGTGCATAAAAGAAAAATGAAATATAAACACAAAAGGCACTCAAAGATTTATGCATATCATGTGAACGAAACGAATCCGAAAACATGCCGATACTTGTTCAAGAAAGATGGGATGCCTTCCGGGGCATCCCCAAGCTTAAATGCTTGAGTCTCCTTGAATATTTACTTGGGGTGCATTGGGCAACCCCAAGCTTGAGCTCTTGCCTCTCCTCCTTCTCCTCACATCGAGACCTCCTCGATCTTCGAACACTTCATCCACACAAAACTTAACCGAACTTTTAGTGGCGGGGTTAGTGAATATGGCAATGAAATCCCATCATGTAATGTTGTAACATTATTGTATAATTATAAACAAACATTACCCACTATATGCTATCACAATTCTATGGCCCCAGGTCAAGGAGGCTTCAACAAGAATTCAAACATACGCAAATAATGAAGCTATAACAGCAATCTGTGAAAACAGGACAGTCTGTAAAGATTCGAACATCCATCATACTTCTGTAACTCTAAAAATTCTGAAACAATTAGGACAAATAAACATTTTGTATAGAAAGACAGTACAAAAGGTTTCAAAACCGTTTGACATTCCAGTAAAAAATTGTAAAATCGCGCACTACAGCCAAAGTTTCTGTTTTGCACCGCACAAACCAACAAGCAATCTAAACATCCTAAAGGAAAACCTTGGCACATTATTTTTATAATACAATGGAATTGTATATGGGGATAATTATTTTTGTTTAAAAATTTCTGTAATTAAGATTCATAAAGTTTCCATAGGCATGAACAAAGTTCAAGAACGCCCCCACTTTCACAATGCTCGTCTCACTCACTTTCGCTTTTCTTTTTGAGAAGTTTTAAGGTTCCCCCCTATATTTTTTTGTTTTTAAACTATATAAAAGCACTCAAAAAAAATAAATGACTCTCTAAAACTTACGGGTTGTCTCCCTGGCAGCGCTTTCTTTAAATCCATTAAGCTAGGCATAAAGTGCTCAAGTAATGAATCCACCTGGATCCTAAGGTATATCAAAGCCAATTTTAATTAACAATGATTTGGCATTTAGTAGTGAGCACAAAGCAACATATATCAAGCAATGACGAAGTCTAACTCTCTTCCTATGCATCGACATGTCATACAAGAACAATTCATGAACATCAAGTAAAGGCCAATACATAGCATAAGCAGTTTCTTGCAATTTTTTCATGTTGGAAACATAAAGAGGCGGAGATGTAGTTCCTCTCTCATAATAATTGCAAGTAGGAGCAGCAAGCACATGCATATTATATTCATCAAAATCATCATGTGTAGTGGAAAAATGCAACCCATCAATATAATCCTTAATAAGTGCAAGTGTAGTCGGGAGAATTCAAAAAGATAATAGGACTATCATGTGTGGGTGCAATAACAGTAATTTCATTCTTAACATATGGAACTATAGCAAGTTCATCTCCATAAGAATAATTCATATTGGCATCTTGGCCACAAGCATAGCAAGCATCATCAAAAATGGATATTTCAAACGAATCAACGGGATCATAGCAATTATCATGGCATTCATCCTTGGTAAGAACAAAGGGAAATTAAATAATGTATGAGATGAAGAGTTACTCTCATTAAAAGGTGGGCACGGGTAGCTAATCCGTTCTTCCTCCTTTTGTTCTTTGCTCTACTCATCATCTTTTTCATCCAATGAGCTCGCGGTTTCATCAATTTCTTCTTCCATAGACTCCTGCAAAATATTAGTCTCTTCTTGGACAGCGGAGACTTTATCAATAAATTCATCAATATCGGAATTATATTTATAATTATCATAGCAATATTTAAGGATGGCAAAATTTTCAGGTCTATGAACTTCATCATCAAAAGTTTCATATTTTTCAAACAAAGATTCAATTTCATAAGCACCCTTAAAAGCAACAAATTCTTCTATTCGTTCCACATCATAGTAATCATATATACCATTAGCATAAGAAGCCAAGGTTTCATTATCATTAAATTTGCATGAAAAGGGAAGGTGTGGAGCATTCATCCTAGAGCAACAAGTAAAATCATATCTCAAGCATAAATCCCGAGCGTACCAATGCAACAAATAAATTTGATCCCGTAAAAGTTTCCCTTTTGTGTCAACCGATAATCCCTAAAGTATTCACATTGATTCAATGTTACTCCCGTTATCATGTTGAATGGGGTTTTCTCAGGATTATCAAAGTAGTGCATAATATCTTTTACATAACGAGAATCGAGGGTTTTAGGAGGTTCCCCATCTCCATGAGTAGCAAGTACAACTAATTTTTTTGGTGTTTGGTGTTCCATATCCATAACTAAATATAGAGAACAACTTAGAACAGGAAATAAAAAATACTTAGTGATAAAGCACACATGAGAATATTCACCACACGCTATTGCTCCCCGGCAACGGCGCCAGAAAAAGGTCTTGATAACCCACAAGTATAGGGGGTCGTTTGTAGCCTTCTCCGATAAATAAGAGTGTTGAACCCAACGAGGAGCTAAAGACAGAACAAATATTCCCTCAAGTTCTATCGACCACCGATACAGCTCTACGCACACTTGACGTTTGCTCTACTGGAAACAAGTATGAAACTATTTGGCAAGAATAAATCTATGAGTACTTTCTAGGAATAAAACTACGGATAAATTGCAAGGTAATAAAAGTGGATAGCTTTTGTCAACAAGAAAGTCATTTGTCCCTAGGTAATCGATAACAAGTACCGGTAATCATTCTTGCGATTTTACATGAGGGAGAGGCATGAGCTAACATACTTTCACTACTTGGATCATATGCACTTATGATTGGACCCCTAGCAAGCATACGCAACTACTAAAGATCATTAAGGTCGTGAAACCCAACCATAGCATTACTTATCAAGTCCTCTTTACTCCTGTACGCCATAACCCACTTATCCGCGTTTGGGCTGCTATCATCCCCCGCAACACTGACAATAAGTAAACCATGGACATATTGCAACACCCTACAGTGGGGGGCCCTCACGTTTGCGCGAGACGGAGGGCACCGTAGGAAAGCACCATAACTAAAACATACAATCATACCAACCAAGATCACGATTAACCCATAGGACAAAACAGATCTACTCAAACATCATAGGATAACCATAGATCATTGGGAAATAATATATGGAGTTGAGCACCATGTTTAAGTAGAGATTACAGCGGGGAGAAGAGGTGTTACGCCGCTGCATAGAGGGGGAGAAAGTTGGTGTTGACAGTAGTAAGATTGTTGATGTAGATCGTTGTCACTATCCTTGCCCCGGCGGCGCTCCGGCGCCACCGGAAGCGAGGGGGGAGCGCCCCCCTCCTTCTACTTCTTCCTTGGCCTCCCCCTTGATGGGAGGAGGGTTCCCCCTCTGGTCCATGGTCTCCATGGTAGCGGAGGGGCGGGAGCCCCTCCGAGATTGGATCTCCCTCTCTGTTCTCTTCTGTTTCACGTTCTGGTGATCTGGCCGAAAATCGTTTCTTATATTCCGGGAGATCCGTAACTATGATTGCACTGAGATTTTAAAATGATTTTTTCCGGATATAAGCTTCCTTGCCCCCAAAGTAGAGCTCCAACCGACGTTCGAGGATGGCACAATCCACCACCACACGCGAGGGGCCTCTGGCGTGCCCTGGTGTCTTGTGGGCTATGTGGGCCTCCGTTTGCGGTGATTCCAACTCCCAAAAATCACATATATTCCAAAATAATTCTCTGTGAAATTGTATTGCATTTGGACTTCATTTGATATGGATATTCTACGAGACAAAAAACATGCAAAAAACAGGAACTGGCACTGGGCACTGGATCAATAGGTTAGTCCAATAAATCATATAAAAAGATGCCAAAAATATGTGGAAGTTTTATAAAATTGGCATAAAATAATCAAAAATTATAGATACGATGGAGGCGTATCAGTTATTGACTGGAGAGGTGTCTCGGTCATGTCTACATACTTCTCGAACCCGTGGGGTCCGCATGCTTAACGTTCCTTGACGATATAGTGTTATATGAGTTATATGATTTGGTGACCGAATGTTGTTCGGAGTCTCGGATGAGATCACGAACATGACGAGGAGCACCAGAATGGTCCGTAGGTAAAGATTGATATATATGACAATGGTATTCGGACACCGGAAGTGTTTCGGAGTGTACCGGGTAGTCATCGGAATACCGGAGGGGGTACCGGACAACCTCGGGAGGGTAGTGGGCCTATTGGGCCATTAAAGGGGAGCACACCAGCCCACAAGGGGCTCGCGCACCCCCCTATGGTAGCCGGCCTACTGGGGGAAAGGAAAGGGGGGATTCAGCCTGCCCCTCCCTTCCCTCTTCCCCCTTTCCTTCCCCCCTCCGGCAAATATGGTAATGGAGGGGGCGCCACTTGGGAAGTACCCCAAGTAGGATTCGGCCTAGTTGGGGGCGCCTCCTGGCTGCTCCCTCCTCCCACCACCTATATATATTTGGGAAGGGGCGCCACACATAACCACGACAATTGCTTAGCCGTGTGCGGCGCCCTCCCTCCACTGCTTACACCCTCGGTCATATTTTCGTAGTGCTTAGGCAAAGCCCTGTGGAGATAGCTTCACCATCATTGTCACCACGCCGTCGTGCTACCAGAACTCATCCACTATGATGAGGACATCTGTACCATTGTTACACCCACAGCCCCTACTACTACATATATTGGACCAATTACTAGAGCTCGCACACGCCAATTAAATTATCAGGTACTTCCGTTTCTTGGTAATTATTCTAATGTTCATAAGAATATGATGCTTCCTAAATTGGATACATTTGTTTTGCTTACAAATGAAGGGCCTGGCATGGATAAGAGGGATGAACACTGGAGCAAGACCAAGCATGAAGATGATGGCATGCGCAAGGAGAACAAGAACGGAGTTATAAGTGATGATTTCAGGACTTTGAAGCCACCATAGTGAGTGCATGAAGCGTTGGACAAAATATACAAGATGTCACTTCATAAGTTTCGTCCAGAGGCTATTATAGGTGTTGCGTCACATTATTGGGCCAGGCCCATGTAATTTCGAAATACTTGAGTATAGGCTATTTTTAGAGTCCGTATGTGTGGGGAAACAAGAGATAGGGTTGGTTTCGGACCCCTCCCCCAGGGGCCACGAAATTCCCCTCCTCTTCCTCCATATATACAGCCCTTAGGAAACCGTTTAGACTTTGGGTTTTGCTTAGATTAAAAGTTCACCATAGCTGCAACTTCGCGTACTTCGTTTGTGTTCAACGACTAGACCAAGGCGTCACAGAACCCCACCTTCATTAATAAAGATTTCCTCTTATATTCGCAATATCCAGATTGCAATCTTAGTTTCTTGCTTGTTCTTCGTTTGCTCGCAGGAAACAGGCCCTCGTGGTCAGGTTGATCGTGCTCCGGTGTGGTCAATAACCCTCGGAAGTTGGTTTAGTGATTGCTAAGGTGCGACGTCTCGCATGTTCGTAGTCGGATCGTCAAGGTCGACTCCCACAGAAAACGATAGCCACCATCTCATCGAAACATCGGGACACCTTTGCCTCTATCAAGTGGTATCAGATTTCCAGGTTGCTCGGTGAAATTTTACAGTTTTTTGTAGTTTAGATCGAGTCTGTTCTTCATACCTATAGTCAACGAAAAAAATTCAAAAAAATTTAGTTCGCGCCAATGCCTGTCGATCCCGCACTTCACGTTCAGCTTTACAAGCAAGATGGAATAAACGAGTGATATTATTATAATCCTTATACTCTAGAATGGTTTGAATCTCTCTATTTAATCCACCCATAAAACGTGCAAGCATAGCTTCATTATCCTCAACAATACCACATCTAACCATGCCAGTTTGTAATTCCTGATAATATTCCTTTACAAAAAAATTTCCTTGTCTTAAACGCTACAATTTTTGAAGTAATTCACGTTGATAATATGGTGGAACCCAACGAGTACGCATAGCAGTTTTCAAAGCAGCCCAAGTAGTTGGAATATTATTCGGATATAATCTACGATGTTCAGACCACCACACACAAGCAAAACTAGTGAAAGCACAAAGTGCAGCAACAACACGTCTCTCCTCGGGGTATTTTAAACATGTAAACGTTGTTCGGTTTCTAACTCCCAAGTAAGATATATATCAGAACATATCTACCCTCAAATGGTGGAATATTCATTTTCAATTTAGGAAGATGGTCATGATCTCGCACTGAGGGAGAGCCCTACCATTGTGATTATTTGCATGTGGACGACACGGTGGTTGTGGTCTTTGGTGGTTGCACGTAGTTCTGATTTTGATCAACCTCATCCTTGTAATCTCCCGCATAATCATCCTCCTCCACATCAGCAGCAGGAGCCACAGAAGTATCAACAGCAGCACCAGCAGTTTGTCCAGGCTGAAGAGGGACACGGCTCGCTCGGTGGAGGGCTGTTTCGCGACGTGGAGGTAGTCGTTGTTGTTGTTGCAGAGGTGCGGCAGGTGCAGCCGGTGGTGGAAGACGCGCAAGCAGTTCATTAAATCTGTTATCGGGCTTTGTTTCAAACGTCTTCTCAATGCCAGTGATCTTCTGCATGGCCTCTTCAAAATTGTTCAACACATCTTGCACCTGTTCAGTCATCATTTGCTAAAACTTATCATGAAGCGCCTTGTTCGTTAAGTTCTCCCAGTCAATCTCGTCGGCTTGTGATCATGGCATGGTTAGCAGCAATAGAAACACACAAGAATATGATCCTACAGACTACTAACAAGTGGTGGTGGAGGTGGGTGTCACAAATCCGTCAAGCAAATCTCAAATTCTTACCAGTTCTTACCCAAAGAAAAGCGGTGATCGACAACCGATGTAGTCAAAACTCTCAAAGCTTGGATAGAGCGATTACCGAGACGATCAAACGCATGATGTAGATGTATATGGAGCTGGGAAGGCTTATAATATGGTAGCAAAAGGGTCAGCAATAATCAATTCGGAGATGCAAAGTTGAATAAATGCTCAACGACGGTATGCAGGTCTTTGGTCCTAGGCTAGACCGTGCTAGAGACGCGAGCCTAGAACAATAACAAAATCACGGCGCTGCACGTAAACAAGGGAGGAGCACACTCTGAATTTTTTTCTCTTTTTTTCCTTTTTTTGGACTTTTTTCCTCTTTTTGTTTGCTCTACAACAAATTTTTTTCGAGAAAGTCTACAAATGGTCTAAAAACTGCCTAGCCAGAATTTTCCAGACTTAGTTTTTTTTAAACTAGAACTATTTTTCTACTGCGGGTAACATGGAAGTTTGGGAGTCCTTCTCTGTAACGACTCGGAGTATGGCGTGATCTGGAAATCCAAAATAGAGTAACAAAATACTGGACTCGAAATAGGACTGGTGGCGGAGATGAATCTGGTAGAACTCGGACTGGCGTGATGGTGGCAGATATGTGGTGGCGTATATGGACTCGGATTAGCGGTGAATATGTGGCGGTGGTAGATGGTAGCGGTAATGAAGTTGATAAAGCCAAGATTGAAGCTATTCAGAGTTGGCCGCGGCCCAAAACGGTCACACAAGTGAGGAGTTTTCTTGGACTCGCTGGTTTCTATAGGCGTTTTGTGAGAGATTTTAGCACCATTGCTGCACCTCTCAATGAGCTTACAAAGAAGGATGTGCCTTTTGTTTGGGGTACCGCATACGGGAAGAAGCCTTCACGGTATTGAAAGATAAGTTGACACATGCTCCTTTACTCCAACTTCCTGAATTTAATAAGACTTTTGAGCTTGAATGTGACGCTAGTGGAATTGGATTAGGAGGTGTGTTATTACAAGATGGCAAACATGTTGCATACTTTTCCGAAAAATTGAGTGGGCCTAGTATGAACTATTCTACTTATGATAAAGAATTATATGCTCTTGTTCGGACCTTAGAAACATGGCAACATTATTTATGGCCCAAAGAATTTGTTATACATTCTGATCATGAATCTTTGAAACACATTAAAAGTCAAGCAAAACTGAACGTAGACATGCTAAATGGGTTGAATTCATTGAGACTTTCCCTTATGTCATTAAACACAAGAAGGGTAAAGAAAATGTTATTGCTGATGCATTGTCTCATCGTTATACTATGCTTTCACAACTTGACTTTAAAATATTTGGTTTGGAGACCATCAAAGATCAATATGTGCATGATGCTGAATTTAAAGATGTATTGCAGAATTGTAAAGAAGGTAGAACATGGAACAAGTTAAATGCGTTAACGATGGATTTGTGTTTCGCGCTAACAAGCTATGCATTCCAGCTAGCTCCGTTCATCTTTTGTTGTTGCAAGAGGCGCATGGAGGAGGACTAATGGGACACTTTGGCGTGAAGAAGACGGAGGATATACTTGCTACACATTTCTTTTGGCCAAAGATGAGACGTGATGTTGAGCGTTTTGTTGCTCGCTGCACTACATGTCAAAAAGCTAAGTCACGACTGTCGGAGTATTGGGCCACGGGTAGGCTAACCCGAGACCCAGAACCTTTCAAGACATCGGGGCTGGTTGCGCCCCTCAAGGCATCAAGACGAAGTGCCGCCTTCTGGTGGCCGGCTGGAGGAATAGCCGGCTGCCCGTAGACGGCCGAGTTCCAGAGGCCGGCATCAAGACAAGATGGCTCCTAATGGGCGGCTGGCAGTCGGCCCGTGGCGCCCGCGAAGCATGCGCCCTCATCAAGAAAGACAAGACAGGGAGTGGCTACAGCGTAGCCCATCCCTCCCAAAACCAGGGACGGGCGTGGCCACAGTGCACCGTACCGGCGGAGATCTCCGCCCTGCGCGGCACTGTTGCCACTCCACCCCTGACATCACCACAAGCAGGCAGAGTCCTGCTCCCACGGCAACCTGCTCAGTGCGGCCCAGGACAACGGGCCCCACCGATCAGCGAGAGCCCGGAAGACGGCTAGAGCCCTACCAGTCAGACCCGAGGGAGGTCGGCCCCCAGCAGTCGGCCCGCCCCTTCCTCGAGGCCCGCTCGCCATTAACCAGACGAGACACAGAGTGGCTACAGTAATCGCCCGCCAGGCGGCGGGGCTGTAGCCACGCTCCCCTGACCAAGCCTGCGTCATTAGCATCACGGCTGGTGGTCAAGAAATGACAAGACCCGTGAGCGGCGAGAGCAGCATGTCGGCTCCATACCAGACCAGTCGGCGGGGCCCACCAGGCGGCGGGCCCCAACAGCCGGCGGAGAAGCCGGCCACCAGAGAGACTGACAGCCAGGTCCTACACCTGGCCGGATTACTATTGTACCCCTGGGGGTAGGCCTATATAAACCCCCCAGGGCACCCATGCAAAGGGTTCCCAACCTGTTAGAACTAGATCGACCCATAGAGAAAGGAGATAGCTATCCTTGCCTTCTCCTACCTCTAGCATACAGCTCGAGGAGCACCATTGTACCACTAGTGCCTTAGTGATCATGCGGAGACCCCGCAGAGCAGGACTAGGGGTGTTATCTCCTAGGAGAGCCCTGAACCTGGGTAAAGTGCGCCGGCGTTCGTGTCTACGCCTCATCCCGCTTCCAGGCACCGGCGACGTTCTACTCGCTCCCACCATGATAAGCCATCCATCGACATATGTCGCACCCAACCCCCGACATTTGGCGCCCACCGTGGGGCGAGGTGCACCGTCGTCTGGAGACCTGTTCTGGACGGGAACCTTCTTCCTTCCTAGCGAGCGTAGCCAGCCCGGCACGCCCGACGGAGTCTACGCTGACGCGCTGCATGGCGCGGAGATCGCCTGCGCGGCGAGCTGCCTCGCCGACCTTGTTGCGAGGTTCACCTCTCCGACGAGCCCGCGTCTGATGCACGCACCGACGTCCCTGAGAGTCGCCTCGTTGGCCTCCTCGATCAGCTGCATGTCACCAGCGAGCCTGCTGTGGACTTGGAATCTGTTGGCTCCACTGACCCGATGCTTGTCGTCTCCGACACTGCATCGCTTGACGCGTTCCCCACCAATGTGGTGGTCTACGACGAGCCGCCTCCTCACGCGGAGAGCGGCGAAAGCGCCGTCATGGAGGTGCTTGTCATCGGCCACAGCGAGCACTCCGGCGGAGGTGCTCATGACCCGCTCGACGCGGCACTGCAAGACCTGACGGCGCCCAATCCAGAAGACGCCGATGCCGAGATGCTGGAAGTACGCTGAGCCCAGCTTGCCGAGGGCGCCAAGAAGCTGGCCAGCATGAGACGCCTAACGGAGGCCTACCTGCGCGAGATGGACCACGCAGTGGGCGGCACGCCGGCTCCCGGTGGGCCTAGCCGCATCGGCACGGTCCGGCAACGCGGCGTGGCCATCGCCAGCCTGTTCGGGGTAGATCGCCCCGTCTACGCCATGCCCGTGGAAAATATCCGAGCTGCCCAGGCGGCAGCAGAAGAGCTGGACAAGTTTGAGGGCGAAGAACGTCGCCAGATGGCGGAGCGCGTCCAGCGGCTGCTCAGCAGCACGAGGCCGGCTGCCGCACTGAGGCGCCCCACCGGCAAAACGACGATCTGCCTCCCCGCCGAGATCAAGGCGCGACATCCTGGACGCTGACTGGTGGCGTCCGTGGAAGAAGAGACAAGGAGTCGGCTGCCAGCCGCAGCCGGATTCGCATCACCATCGAGCGCGACCAAGACGGCCGCCCGAGAGCAGTGGAACAACGGGATGACTGTCCGCCTCCTCCCCCTCGCAAGGAAAGGCGTGTCACCCCGCCGCCTGTTGAACACCCGACACTCGGCGACCGCCTTGGCCGCCGAGAAGGAGTCGCAGAGAATGATGCCTGCCACCGGATCGACCGTCTCCACCAATCCCTGGCGCTAGAAGAACAAGATGAGTTGGGTCCGCCTTGTTTCGGCCCCCGCATTCGAGATGAGCCCTTCCCCAAAGGGTTCACGCTCCTGAGAGACACGCCCGAATACACCGGCTCCGTGAAGCCGGAGGACTGGCTGGTCGACTACTCCACGTACCGTCGGCCTAGCAAGCGGCAACAAAGCGCCGTTCTTTGTGAAGTACGTTCCGCTCATGCTCCAGGGCACGGCCCGGACATGGCTGAACAGTCTGAAGCCCCACCGCATCAACAGCTGGGTTGACTTCACCGAAGCCTTCGTCCGCAACTTCACCAGCACTTACAAGCGGCCGCCCAAGCCCCGCCAACTCTCCTTGTGCGTCCAAGGCCCCAACGAGTCGACTCACGACTACCTCACATGCTAGGCCGAGCTCCGCAACTACGAGGGCGTGCATGAGGTGCAGGCCATCGAGTACTTCACCGCCGGGTGCCGAGAGGGCACGCTCCTCAAGAACAGGCTTCTTTGTGATGAGCCGGCGACCCTCGACGAGCTACTGATCATAGCAGACAAATACGCCACGGCCGACTCCTCCATGAAGGCAAAGATCCAAGTTGATGTGTCTGGCAAAGTGGCCCCTCAAGCTCCTCGGACCCCGGCTGGCGACACCAACCGGCGCCATCAACCAAGTGACAACAAGCGCAAAGACATGCAGCCGGCTTCTACAAGCCGACAGGTGGCGACAGTCGAAGACCAGCAGCCGGAAGGGCAGCCTCCATCCAAGCTCCAGAAGGGCGGCAAGCCCAATTGGCTGCCCGCTTTCTCGTATGAGCAGACCGTCGACGCGCCCTGCAAGTTCCACAGTGGTGCGAAGCCGTCCAACCACACTACTCGGAAGTGTCATTGGCTCACCAGGATCGCCAAGGGAGACGGACTTCTGCCTCCTCCGCCTGCTGGGCAGCCGCCCCCTCCTCCCCCCAGCAGCCAGCAGTTCGACCAGTCGGAGCCATACAAGACGAGTACCCTGAAGAGCACGGAGCTTATGTCGTGTTCACTAGCGTGGCCGACGATAAGCACAGCAGACGGCAACGACAGCAAGAAGTAAATGCAGTGGCATCAGAGACCCCCGAGTTCATGCATTGGTCCGAGAAGCCCATCAGCTGGAGCAGAGCCGACCACCCGGAAGTAATGCCCAATCCCGGCTCTTACGCCCTGGTTCTGGATGCCACCTTTGCCACGGATAGGCCAGCTGCTTGCTTTTCCCGAGTTCTGATAGATGGCGGCAGCAGCATCAACATCCTGTACAAGGATACCATGGAGAAGTTAGGAATCAAACAAAGGCAGCTTCAGCCCAGCCAGACCATTTTCCATGGCATAGTTCCTGGCCTTTCCTGTTCACCAATCGGCAAGATCCAGATAGACGTTCTCTTTGGACACAAATATCACTTCCGCCGAGAGCCAGTCTGGTTTGAGGTGGTGGGCCTTGAGAGCCCATACCATGCACTACTTGGCTGGCCTGCTCTGACCAAGTTCATGGCGGTCCCCCACTACGCTTACCTCAAAATGAAGATGCCGAGTTCCAAGGGAATTCTGACCATAGCAGGGGATTACAAGAAGTCGTCCGCTTGCGCAGCAGATAGCAGCCGGCTGGCCGAGTCCCTTGTGATCGCGGCTGAAAAGCGGCTCCTTGACTGAGTTGTGGCGATGGCAGGCAAACAGCCGGAGATGTCACCCAACCCCAAGGAGTCGTAAGACGAGGGCTCGTTCAAGCCGGCCAAAGAGACAAAAAGATACCCATGGACCCGGAGCACCCGGAGAGGTACGCTTTCATAGGTGCAAACCTTGACAGCAAATAGGAAGGCGAGCTCGTCGATTTCCTCCGTGAGAATCGGGACATCTTTGCATGGTCACCTAAAGACATGCCGGGTGTTCCAGTTCGCCGAGCACAAGTTACATGTCCGTCCGATGCCAAGCGGTCGAGCCCTTGCGCCGCCTATCGAAGAGAAGAGAAGAGTCGTTGGAGAAGAGATAGCCTGCCGGCGGCATCGGCTTCATCATGGAAGTGTTCTTTCGTAGTGGCTGGCCGACCCAGTCCTTGTGCTGAAGAAAAACAAGCAGTGGCGCATGTGTATTGATTACACTAGCCTCAATAATGCCGGCCCCAAAGACCCATTTGCTTTGCCGAGAATTGACCAAGTGATAGACTCCACAGGATCACGGTGTTGAGTTTTTGGACGCATACTCAGGGTATCACCAGATCAAGCTGAACCCGGCCGACAGGCTGAAGACCGCCTTCATCACGCCATTTGGAGCCTTCTGCTACTTGACCATGACGTTCGGCTTAAGGAATGTCGGCGCCACATTCCAACGTTGCATGCAGAAATGCCTCCTCAAGCAGCTCGGCAGGAACGCCCATGTTTATGTGGACGATGTTGTGGTGAAGACGGAGAAGCGTGGAACGCTGCTTGAGGACCTCAAGGAGACCTTTGAGAACTTGCACCGATTTCAAATCAAGCTCAACCCAGAGAAATGCGTCTTCGAAGTACCAGCCGGCCAGCTTCTCGGCTTCCTGGTCTCAGAGCATGGCATAGAGTGAAACCCTATGAAAATCAAGGCCATCGAGAGGATGGAAGTGCCCACCCGACTGCTCGATGTACCAAAGTTCACTGGCTACTTGGCGTCCATCAACCGCTTCATCACTCGGCTGGGACAGAAGGCTCTTCCCCTGTACCAGCTCATGAAGAAGACCACTTTTTCGATTTGGAGCGACAAAGGCGAATGACTTTCTCCAACTCAAGAAGATGTTGACTACTCCACCTGTCCTGGCGGCTCCGACTCCTAAGGAGCCCATGCTCCTCTACATCGCCACCACCAGCCGAGTGGTCAGCGCAATCATAGTGGTAGAACGCAAGGAGGAAGGAAAGGCACTACCCGTCCAGAGACCGGTGTATTACCTGAGTGAAGTGTTGTCAGCCTCCAAGCAAAACTACCCCCACTATCAGAAGATGTGCTACGGCGTGCACTTTGCCGCCAAGAAATTGAAGTCGTATTTTCAAGAGCACCCAATCACTGTTGTCTGCACTGCTCCGCTTGCCGAGATCATTCGAAGCCGAGATGCCTCAGGCCGAGTGGCCAAATGGGCCATAGATTTGGCCCCTTACACCATCTACTACCAGCCTCGCACCGCCATCAACTCACAAGCGCTGGCCGACTTCCTCGTCGACTGGGCTGAGACCCAGTACCTGCCACCAGCGCCGGACTCCATCCATAGGCGGATGCACTTTGATGGTTCCAAGATGTGTACCGGTTTGGGAGTCGGCATCGTCCTCACCTCTCCCAAAGGCGACACACTCAAATATGTGCTGCAAATCCATTTTTCCGCCTCGAACAATGTCGCTGAATACGAGGCACTCATTCACGGGCTCCGGCTTGCCAAAGAGCTCGGCATTCGCAGGATCCTCTGCTATGGTGACTCTGACTTGGTGGTCCAGCAGTCGTCAGGCGACTGGGACACCAAAGATGCAAACATGGCGAGCTACCGCTTCCTCGTACAACAACTCAGTGGATATTTTGAAGGGTGCGAGTTTCTCCATGTGCCAAGAAATGACAATGAGCAAGCAGATGCCTTGGCACGAATCGGCTCCACCCGTCAAGCAATACCGACCGGCGTCACCCTACAACGCCTCCTCAAGCCGTCTGTCAAGCCATCGCCATAGTAGGATTCTATCTTCGTGACGGCTCCTCCTGAAGCAGTCGGATCCGACTTAAGAGCTCCAGCAGCCGGCACGGGAATTCCGGCAGGCGGCCCGGGGGCCGCGGCAGTCGCACCCGGCCTAGGGACTTCAGAACCCAACCCGGGGACTGCAGCGGTCAGCCCGGGGATTTCAGAGCCCGGCCCAGGGACTGCAGTAGTCGGCCCGGGAACTTCATCGACCCAGCAAGCGGCAGCCGACTCCAACCCGCCGCCTCCCGGCCCAACCGCCCTCGTCCAAGTTGCAGTCCTGGCAGTCGAAGAAATCGCAGCACCTTCATGGGCCCAGCCCATCCTCAACTTCCTGGTAAACAAAGAGCTGCCGACGGACGAGATCTCGGCCCGGCAAGTGCAACACCGAGCAGCAGCATACACCATAGTCAACAGAGAGCTTGTGAGGCGCGATTATCACCGGTGTCTACCGACCTTTGCGTGGAGCCGGAGCAAGGCCAAGCAATCCTCAAAGACATCCATCAAGGCGAATGTGGCCACCATGCGGCTTCAAAAGCACTTGTCGCCAAAGCTTTCCGCCATGGTTTTTTTCTGGCCGACTGCTCTAGAAGACGCCAAAGACTTGGTCCAGAAATGCAAAGGGTGCCAGAAGTTCCGTTCCAAGCCACATCACCGACCGCACTCAAGACTATCCCCATTGCACGGCCCTTTCTTGTCTGGGGCACGGGCATGGTGGGACCATTCAAAACAGCACGAGGTGGCATGACTCATCTGCTTGTCGCGGTGGACAAGTTCACCAAGTGGATAGAAGCAAAAGCAATAAAGAAGCTGAATGGTTCGACTGCTGTGACTTTCATCTCCGACATCACCATCCGGTATGCCATACCACACAGCATCATCACCAACAACGACACGAACTTTGCCAAAGGTGCCTTGGCCCGTTTCTGTGCGACGCAGGGCATCCGACTGGACCTAGCGTCCGTTGCCCATCCGCAGTCAAACGACCAAGTAGAGCGAGCAAACGGCCTCATCTTGTCCGGCATCAAGCCCCGACTGGTCGAGCCTCTGGAGCGTTCGGCCGGCTGTTGGCTTGACGAGCTGCCAGCCATCCTCTGGAGCCTGCGCACAACTCCGAACAAGTCAACCGGCTTCACGCCTTTCTTCCTCGTCTCTGATCAAGCCGTCATCCCAGCGGACATAGAATTCGACTCCTCGAGTCACCATGTAAACCAAGAGGAGGCGGAAGAAGCACGTTAAGGCGGCGTCGATCTGCTGGAAGAGGGCCATTGTTGGCACTCACGGTCCAAAGCATCTACCAGCAGAGCTGCTACCGATACTACAACCGGAAGGTCAAACCAAGATCTTTCCAAGAAGGAGACCTTGTGCTCCGACTGATCCAGCGAACAGCCGGCCAGCACAAGCTCTCAGCGCCTTGGGAAGGCCCCTTCATCATCAGCGAAGTGTTGGGCAACGACTCCTACTACCTGATCGACGCCCAGAAGCCTCGAGCGCGCAAGAGGGACGACTCCGGCAAGGAGACGGAGCAGCCATGGAATGCAAATCTCCTCCGAAGATTTTACAGTTGATGCAGTATGTACCACGCTACCTTTTGTATTAAAGTATGAAGACTCCGGGTCCCCCGAGAAGAGCTCGGGGACTGCTCTCTTTTATCTATATGGTAAGAATTATGCACATGAGTGTGTCATTTCCTTTATGCCGCTTGGCACCGGGTCCGACTAGTCGGCCCGGGGACTCGCCGCCTTGTACTATGAAATGCTTCCTGCAACCGGACAAGTAATGTGTTGGCACTTAAGCCGTCTCTGCCGAAGCCGCAGCTCGTGAAGCGATCGCTTGGTGGGCGGAAGTAAAGCGAAAAGTGCCCACATGAAATATGGCTAAGGACCCAAAGCATGTGCATAGTTCAGGCCAGCTTCCCGCCTCTTCGACCGATTGCTGAGCAGCCAGCCGGCCGGTTTCTACTTAACTTGCTAAAAAACTCTAAAACGGCTAAGTACTTGCCTCCCTGGAAGTAGTTAAGTACTTGACCCAGCCATCCATGAGGCGGTCGGCTGGCAAGACGGCAACCAAGGGAAGGCGGCAAAGGGAAGAAGCCAAAGAGCAGCAAGCAAGAAAAGATAGAACTCGAAAAAATATTTTACATAGCAAAGGCCCTTGGCCGATATTCAACAGAAGTTTGAGATACACCCCGCGGGTGGAATTGTGCAAAATTAACAAGTTAAATCGAGGCGATGAGCGAGGTAAAGCAAAAGATAAAGCTGGCGGCCTAGGGAGCGGCAGACGGTTCGGTGGATCGGAGGAGTCGGTGGTGCGGTTGGTGGAAGCGGTCGGCTGGTCGATCTCCGCTTGGTCGCTTCGATGGTAGCCGGCTCGATTGGGAATGGCTCGTTCTTTGGGCCGGTCGGTGAGGCTGGCCGTCCGCTCCGACCTCTGGCGCCTCCTCTTTGCCTTCCTCCTCTGCCTCGCCTTCTTCCTCGCCGCTGGAGTCGATCACCTCCGCCGAGTCCTCGCCGTCTTCCGGGTTCAGCCCGAACCATTCTGGTGGCGCCTCGGCGCCATTCTCAACCTTCTCCGGGACGAAGATGCTGGTGTCGGTGTACTCGGCGATTGATGCTGCACGCTTGATGAGGTCATCTTCCACGACTGCCAACTCTAACTGAGCCTCTAGCCAGAACGTGGCTAGCTGGGCTAGACTTAGCCCAGGGTACCACGCCTTGATGAATTCCAAGGCCCGGCGCGCCCCAGCACGGGCCGAGGAGCCCTTCCAGGCCTCAAGACAGCCGGCCGCCACCTCCAGCCAGTCGGCAGTCCATTGAGGAGTGTCTTGATGTCCGGCCACAGGGCGGCGATCGCCTAGGCACCGACACGCTGAAGCCGGCGCAGCATCCGGTGAGCCGGCCGAAGATGGACCTCAATGCTCAGGATCTGCTCGCTAAGGGTTCGGGGGCCGTCGGTAGCGATCTGTGCGCCGTCCGCCCTCCGTCCTTCGCGATCAGCTTCAATGGCCTGATTGGCGGCGTCCGAGTGACCACGGAAGAAGTCTGCCAAGACAGAAAGCAAATAGCCTAAGTCAGAGACAAGAGGCCGGCTCGACCAACAGCCGGCAGCTCAAAGAAGGGAAAAGAGGGAAGCTCACCATCGACTATGTCTTCGATCTCGTGAAAGCCGGAAGTCAGCATCGCCTCCTTGTCGGTCCAGGCGGAGCGTTCGGTCATGAACTCAGCAAGGAGGCCGGTCTCCTTGTCCTCTGCCTCCTTCTGGGCCTTCCTGAGGAGCTCCCTCTGTTCGACAGTTGCGCGACAAGCCGGTCATGTTCTTCAGCCAGCTTGCCGCACTCTGCCTCCTTAGCGCGCAGCACGGTGTTGGCTTCACCCAGCTGCTGCTGCAAGACGGCGTTGGCTTCTGCGGAGAAAGAAGAAGGAAAAGGTGTCGGTTGCCTACAGAGAATAAGTAGAGTCGCTGGGGAGATCCGGCCCGACTGCTCAGCAGTCGGCCCGAATCTCGGGGACTACATCCCGTGGTGCGCCAGCGCGCCCCCGCGAGGAAAGGAGTCGTCAACAGAAAGAAGAATAGTCACCGGGGAGATCCGGCCCGGCGCTCGTGATCGGCCCGAATCTCGAGGACTACAGCCCATGGTGCGCCAGCCGCCCACGAGGAAAAGGAAGAAGACTTACTCCGGCTCTCCGACAAGTCGACAGCATGTTGATCCAACTCCTGGACCTTGGAGTTGAAGGCGGCAGCACGAAGGTTATGATAATCCTGCAGCAAGGATATCAGCTCTCAGAGCCTGCTAAGTTCCGCGCCGCCTGCTCAGCAGCCGGCCCGGAACTCGGGGACTACACCCAGTGGGTGTGCTAACGCGTCCCCACGAAGCAATACAAGAGTTAAAAACGAAGAAGCAAGAAGCATGCCCGGATGGCCTCTCGTGATGCCAGATACGCATTGTTGCAGTTCTTGATGGCGTCGACTTCAGCGCGGAGTTTGGCTTGAACATCCAGCATCGCCTTGTTCAGAGGGCCCGTCCCACCAACCCGCACCCACCCAGTGGGCGCAGCACTGGTCGCCTCGGTGTCCGGGATCAAGGAGCTCGCGGCGCCAGTCTCCAGCGGGCGTGGCGCCGAAGCCGCCTTTGCAAGTCGGCGGCGCGTCGGTGTGCCGACCTCAGGAGTCGGGCCCATCACCAACTCGTTTCCAGTTGGCGGCACTGGTGGGTCCACCGGCTGCTCGCCCTGCGCGCTCCCGGACGGCGGCGATGGAGGCACAATTACGTCCGGCATGGCAACATCGCCGCCGTCCCTCTCCATGATCGGGTGCTTGTCGCTAACTTCCCCAGTCTGCGCCACGAACTCCGGAGGTGGCGGCGCAGAGTTCAGGGGAGTGATGAATACTGCCGACTGGCGGTGCGCGGCCTCCTCGGCCTGCTTCTTCGCCGCGTCGGCTGCCTCGGCCTCCGCCAGTTTCTTCAGGGCGGCGGCCTCCGCCTTCTCTGTTTCCGCCTTCTCCAGGCGGGCGGCTTCCTGCTCCTCGCGTGCTTCCTGCGTGTTCCGCTCCCTCGCCTCCCGGAGGTCGGCGGCCGGATCAATCCGCCGAGTGGTGGTGGAGGTCTCCGCCGACCCCACGATGGAGGCGGCGGCCGATTTCTCAAGAGACAGCGGAGCCCTAGATCAAGGGAAACAAAGTAAAGACACTCAGACAGAACCAACAAGGAAAAAATGAAGGCGCAAGAGGAAGGCAGTACTTACGCAGAAATCAGCTGCGGCTCCTTCACCGTCTTGCGGAAGCGGAGGGCCTTCGCGGTCGCCTCATCCCTCTTGGTCACTGCGGCCGAGCCCTTGGGCTTCTTCGGCCGGCTGCCAAACAAGCTTGGCGCGGCCCTACGCTTCTTCGCGCCGCCTTGGGCATCCGGCGCGGCACACGAGCTCGCACCCCGCTAGCCGACTCCTGGCTAGTGGCGCGGGGCGACTTCCCCCGCATCATCGCCGGGCCAGTCCTCGAGGTTGGCTCCGAGCCTCGAGCCGCCTGTGTCACCGCCTCCTCCCTCGGTGTCGTCCTCCAAAGCCGCCACCCCCAATCCGGGGTCGTCGACATTGCTCTCCGCTCGGTCGGGGAGGAATTGGCGCTCCGGCCCCGCGGCGCCGGCTGCTGGCTGGAGGAGGGGGCTCTGTTCAAAGGCCGATTGGTCAGGTTGGACAAGCCGAACTCGGCAATAAAATGGATAGAGAAAAAGAAAGATAACTTACCATAGGCGGGGGGTTGGCACGTGAATACGGCTCCTTGCCGAACCGCCACTCCTCCGTGAGCTCGCAGTTCGCAAGATAGTTCACCATGTGAGCTACCTCTGCATGAGGCATCTCCTTGGTGCACAGTCGGCTTGGGTCCCGATGACCGCTCATCTGACAGATCATATGAGGGCGACCCTGGAGCGGGAGCACTCGACGCGCCACGAAGGCAGACAGCAAGTCAGGCCCGGTCAGGCCCTCCGTCTGTGTCAACACTCAAAGCCGCACGATGGCGGTGGCTCCAGAAGGCGACAGCAACCTGGCCCGATACGACTAGTTGGGCCGCCTCCTAGCTGGCGGGCCGGCTTCGTAAGCCAGCAAGTTGACCCAGTCGCCCTCCGGGGAGACGCTCTTCACGTAGAAGTATGACCGCTGCCACATCTTCACCGACTTGATCAGCGTGATGGGAGGAAATGGATTTTCGGCAGCCGGCCTCCGCACCGCGATAAACGCGCTGCATTGAGTCGGCACGCCCACGACGAGGGTGTCGAGCTTGATGTAGAAGAACTCCCCCCAAAGCTCGATGGTGGGGAGGACGCCGAGGAAGCCTTCGCACAAGGTAACGAAGGCGGACAGCAGCACCACCGTGTTCGGGGTGAGGTGGTGCGGCTGAAGGCCGTAGAACTCGAGGAAGGATCGGAAGAAGCTGCTCGCCGGCAGGCCGAGGCCGCGCAAGAAGTGCGAGCAGAAGACGACCCGCTCGCCCTCCTCCGGCACCGACGAGATCTCCCTCTTCGGCGCGAGGCGGACCTTCACATAATCCTTGCCGGGCAGCCGCCGCGTCTGGCGGAGGAAGTCAATGTGGTCGTCGTGAACTTCGGAGTCGTCCCATGCTCCGGAGCGCGCCATAGGGGGCGTGGGATTGGAGGATGAGCTCATCGGAGGCGAACCACTGCAGCGCTCAACGTGGCTTGGAGGCGCTGTTGGCATTCTGGGAACGGGGGTCCCCAGACTTGCCTGCCTGCGGCCTGCGGCGTGGCTCAAGTGGGGGCCAAGCGCGGCCCAGCTTCATCAGCTCAAGCCCAAGACCCTCGCGAGGGGCCAAGCCTCGTGGGGCGGACGACAGGAACCTTCCTCAGGAGCAGCCTTGTCAGGCAGGCTCATGAGAAGGCAGAGAGATCAAGGCAGGGTACCTCACGAGGGTGCCCCGTGACGCAAGCCATGACGATCGAGATCAGGTGGGCGCCAGCCTGCGCAGTGTCCTCGTTTCCCCTTTGGTGCAAAGGAGGCAAGCGCAGGCCAAGGCATCAGGCAAAGGTTACCGCTTCGGTGCAACAAGACCAAGACCAGCAGAGCAGCCGGGGACGGAGGTCATCGTGGAGCCAGACGGCGTCACCGTCGAGCCTTTGGCAGCCGAAGACCAACTTTAGTCAGGATAAGTGTACTAGATGTTCCCCTTCAAAATGGCCAATTGTTGGCGCCCTTCCCGCCCATTATTTGGGAAGAGGCCTAGGGCCTCCCTCTATAAATAGGACTAGCCACCATAGAGAGAGGGGACGGGTCGAACCTACCAGAGAGAGAGAGAAGCGACTGGACTCACCCAAGCAGTCCATCGCACCAGCTCAAGAACAGCCCCTCGCAAGGTTGTTCTTCCTTTGTACTGTTCTTCATCAGCCCCAGAGGCAATCCACCACACTACACACTGGAGTAGGGTATTACACCTAGCAGTGGCCCGAACCAAGATAAATCTTGTGTCTCTTGTGCTGTTCATTGTTCCTAGTTTAGATCCCTTGCAAACCATTAACGCGTGAGCTGGTAGGGGAAAGATCTCTGCGCACCCCTGCAGTTCGAACCTCAAGGGTCTGCGGAACCCGAAATCCGACATTTGGCGCGCCAGGTAGGGGTGCGCCGGAATCTTTCTTCCGCTGGTCGCGTGTGATCTTCCGTCGTGTCCATGGCTGACGCTCGCCGAGCCCGCGCCGAGCGTCGGACTGCTCGCGCCGCTCGAGTCGCCTAGACGGCTCCCGTCGGCGGACACCCCCGTCGTTCCCCGTCGCCTGCTGCTACGTCTTGAGCTTGCGTTGGTTTTCCTCGAAGAAGAGAGGGTGATGCAGCAAAGTGTAGCGTAAGTATTTCCCTCAGTTTTTGAGAACCAAGGTATCAATCCAGTAGGAGGCTCCTCAAAAGTCACACGCACCTACACAAACAAACTGAGAACTCGCAACCAACGCAATAAAGGGGTTGTCAATCCCTTCACGGCCACTTGCGAAAGTGAGATCCAATAAAGACAGTATGATAAGATAAATATATTTTTGGTATTTTGTAATATAGATGCAAAAAGTAAAGATGCAAATAAAAGTAGATTGAAAGCAAATATGATAAGAGATAGACCCGGGGGCCATAGGTTTCACTAGTGGCTTCTCTCAAGATAGCATAAGTATTACGGTGGGTGAATAAATTCTTGTCGAGCAATTGATAGAAAAACGCATAGTTATGAGATTATGTAGGCATGATCATGTATATAGGCATCACGTCCATAACAAGTAGACCGACTCCAGCCTGCATCTACTACTATTACTCCACACATCGACCGCTATCCAGCATGCATCTAGAGTATTAAGTTCATAAGAACAGAGTAACGCATTAAGCAAGATGACATGATGTAGAGGGATAAACTCACGCAATATGATATAAACCCCATCTTGTTATCCTTGATGGCAACAATACAATACGTGCCTTGAAACCCTTTACATCACTTTGGGTAAGGACAACTGCAAAGATTGAACCCAAAGCTAAGCAATTCTCCCATGGCAAGAAAGATCAATCTAGTAGGCCAAACTAAACCGAATTCGAAGAGACTTGCAAAGATAACTTAATCATACATAAAAGAATTCAGAGAAGATTCAAATATTATTCATGGATAAACTTGATCATAAACCCACAATTCATCGGATCTCGACAAACACACCGCAAAAAGAGATTACATCGAATAGATATCCACAAGAGAGGGGGAGAACATTGTATTGAGATCCAAAAAGAGAGAAGAAGCCATCTAGCTAATAACTATGGACCCGGGCAAGGATGTTGATGTAGAGGCCCCCCGTGCTTGATTCCCCCTCCGGCAGAGTACCGGCGAAGGCCCCAAGATGGGATCTCGCAGATACAGAAGGTTACGGTGGTGGAAATTGTGTTTCGTGGTGCCCCAGGATGTTTTCAGGGTACGTAGGTATATATAGGAAGAAGAAGTACGTCGGTGGCCGCCAGAGGGGCCCACGAGACAGGGGGCGCGCCCTATAGGGGGGCGCACCCTCCTATCTCGTGGAGGATCCGGTTGCTTCTTAACTTGCACTCCAAGTTCTCTGGATCACGTTCGGTGAGAAAATCACGTTCCCGAAGGTTTCATTCCGTTTGGACTCCGTTTGATATTCCTTTTTCGAAATACTGAAATAGGCAAAAAACAACAATTCTGGGTTGGGCCTCCGGTTAATAGGTTAGTCCCAAAAATAATATAAAAGTGGAAAATAAAGCCCAATAAAGCCTAAAACAGTAGATAAAGTAGCATGGAGCAATCAAAATTATAGATACGTTGGAGACGTGACGCATCCCCAAGCTTAATTCCTGCCGTCCTCGAGTAGGTAAATGATAAAAGAGAATTTTTGATGCGGAGTGATACTTTGGCATAATTTCAATGTAAATCCTCTTAATTGTGGTATGAATATTCAGATCTGAAAGATTCAAGACAAAAGTTCAGATTGACATAAAAATAATAATACTTCAAGCATACTAACTAAGCAATTATGTCTTCTCAAAATAACATGGCCAAAGAAAGTTATCCCTACAAAATCGTATAGTCCTGCTATGCTCCATCGTCCCCACACAAAATATTTAAATCATGCACAACCCCGATGACAAGCCAAGCAATTGTTTCATACTTTAACATTTTCAAAACTTTTTCAATCTTCACGCAATACATGAGCATGAGCCATGGATATAGCACTATATGTGGAATAGAATGGTGGTTGTGTAGAAGAAAAAAAGGGAGAAGATAGTCTCACATCAACTAGGCGTATCAACAGGCTATGGAGATGCCCATCAATAGATATCAATGTGAGTGAGTAGGGATTGCCATGCAACGGATGCACTAGAGCTATAAGTATATGAAAGCTCAACAAAGAAAACTAAGTGGGTGTGCATCGAACTCACTTGCTCACGAAGACCTAGGGCATTTGAGGAAGCCCATCATTGGAATATACAAGCCAAGTTCTATAATGAAAAATTCCCACTAGTATATGAAAGTGACAAAATGAGAGACTCTCTATCATGAAGATCTTGTTGCTACTTTGAAGCACAAGTGTGGTAAAAGGATAGTAACATTGCCCCTTCTCTCTTTTTCTCTCATTTTTTTCTTTGGGCCTTTTCTCTTTTTTATGGCCTCTTTTTTTTCTTCCTTTTTTTTCGTGCGGAGTCTCATCCCGACTTGTGGGGGAATCATAGTCTCCATCATCCTTTCCTCACTTGGGACAATGCTCTAATAATGATGATCATCACACTTCTATTTACTTACAACTCAAGAATTACAACTCGATACTTAGAACAAAATATGACTCTATATGAATGCCTCCTGGTGTACGGGATATGCAATGAATCAAGAGTGACATGTATGAAAGAATTATGAACGGTGGCTTTGCCACAAATACGATGTCAGGTACATGATCATGCTAGCAATATGACAATGATGGAGCGTGTCATAATAAACGGAACGGTGGAAAGTTGCATGGCAATATATCTCGGAATGGCTATGGAAATGCCATAATAGGTAGGTATGGTGGCTGTTTTGAGGAAGATATATGGTGGGTGTATGATACCGCGAAAAGTGCGCCGGTATTAGAGAGGCTAGCAATGGTGGAAGGATGGGAAAAAGTGTGTATAATCCATGGACTCAACATTAGTCATAAAGAACTCATATACTTATTGCAAAAATCTAGAAATTATCAAAGCAAAGTATTACGCGCATGCTCCTAGGGGAATAGATTGGTAGGAAAAGACCATCGCTCGTCCCTGACCGCCACTCATAAGGAAGACAATCAATAAATAAATCATGCTCCGAGTTCATCACATAACGGTTCATCATACGTGCATGCTACGGGAATCACAAACTTCAACACAAGTATTCTTTAAATTCACAACTACTCAACTAGCATGACTCTAATATCACCATCTTCATATCTCAAAACAATTATCAAGCATCAAACTTTTCTTAGTATTCAACGCACTCAAAAGAAAGTTTCACATATCTTGAATACCAAGTATATTAACATTAAGCAATTTACCATGCTATTAACGACTCTCAAAATAATCTAAGTGAAGCATGAGAGAAAAAAGTTTCTTTAAAACAAATATACCACCGTGCTCTAAAAGATCTAAGTGAAGCACTAGAGCAAAAATTATCACGCTCAAAAGATATAAGTGAAGCACATAGAGAAAAACTATCAAGCTCAAAAGATATAAGTGAAGCACATAGAGTATTCTATCAAATTCCAATTTATGTATGGCTCTCTCAAAAGGTGTATACAGCAAGGGTGATTGTGGTAAACTAAAAAAACAAAGACTAATATAACACACGACGCTCCAAGAAAAACACTTATCATGTGGTGAATAAAAATATAGCCACAAGTAAAGTTACCAATGAACGAAGACGAAAGAGGGGATGTGTCACATCCCTAGTTCTGGTAATGCTTAGTGCTTGCATTAGAGTGTTGCATCATGTTTAAATTCTATTTAAATTGAAATGGGGATTGATCAAACCCTAGCATCAGAAAGAATTCAACTAGGTTCAAATAAAATCATTTTCAATGAATCCAAAATGCCTTTGAAAATGTTCATGATTTTTGATAAAGGTGAAAACCTCTGCCAACAATGGTGGACATATTTTTAGGTCATCTTTGGATTTTGAATTAACACAAAAGTATTTGAATTGGAGCCGTTTAAATGCTATACATATTTTAAATGGTCCAAATATTCTGAAGTTATTTGTGGAGCCTGAAATAATTCAGTTAACCACCAAAATAATTTCCAGAATTATCTAAAATGATTTAGTTCCTAAACTAAATCGTAACAAAGAAAACAGAATAGAAAAGGGAAATAGAAAAGAGAGAGAGAGAGATAGTACTGGCCACTCACCGGCAGCCCATCCGCCGCCCAGCCACCGAGGCAGGGAGGTCTTCTTCCTCCCGCCAGTCGGATGCACAGCGCGTGCCCGACGCGCGCACGGCCACCGCACGGCCACCTCCTGCTTGCCGACGAGCCCCCGGACGCGTGGATGGTTTTCCTCGTGTCGTCCCGATCCCTCTGACTCCCTCTCTCTCCCCCGAACGCTCTCCCCCCCCTCTGTTCTTTCCGCCCGAACGCCTCCGTCGCCGCCGCTCGCCACCACCGCGGACACCGCCATCTCGGCGACGCCCTGAGGTGCCCAAGAGCTCCTCCTCGTCGAGCTGTGCAACGCCGGACTCCCCCGAGCGTCTCCACGCCATCGTCTTCATCCTCCCGACGCCGGAGATCTCCATCGCCGCCCCGACTGCTCCGGCCTCTCCCCGAGCCCGCTGAGTCTCTCCTCGCATCCGCCGTGAGCTCCTACCCCTAACCCCCCTCTCCTTTGCTTCGTTTGCATGCCATAGCCGCCATCTCGCCTGTGACCGAACGCGCCGCCGCCTCCGCTCGTTGCCGGTGCTGCTCCGGTGACCATTTGGTCCCAGGCTAGTGCCCATCGCACTCCCCGCAACACGTAGGAGCCGTAGATGCTAGTGCCGCCCGCCTTAGGCCATCAGTGAATGAGCCCGAGCTCGCCCGAGCTCCAGCCGCCGCCAAACACGTCGTCGGCGCCTTTTCCGGTGACCCCGAGCCCAACTACATGCACCACCCGCCGCGGCTCGCCCCCAGCTACCTTTAGAGCCCAACGGCGCCCCGAACGGTGCCCTATATGTGGAACCCGCATCTGCACCGCCGTGTTTAGCCTCGCCGGCGACTAAACGCCGGCGAGTTGACCCCGTTTGACCCTGGTTGACTCCGTGTGGGCCTAGGTTGATTTCCCCTGGCTCCATGACATGTGGGGCCCGTTCTGTAATTAAATTGGTTTTAGTGCTAACTAAAAACTAGTTAGGCTAATTACACTGACACGCGGGACCCACCGGTCAGGGTTTGACCTGGACCGCCATGCTTGACCACGACATCATAGTGACGCATTGCTGACGCAGTAATGCCTTTTCTGGATTTATTCTTTTTCAGGAAATTCCAGAAAATAGTATAAACTTCTAAAATTCATATAAAATCAACCGTAGCTCTGGATGAAATAATCTATATATGAAAAATGATCAGAAAAATCCAATCTATCCATCTGTACCACTTTCGTGCATGTTAGATCAACTTATACCTGCTGATCAGGTCAAATCAATTAAATGACATTTGAATTTCACATGTTAGATCAACTTATACCGGCTGGTTGGCTGCGGGCGGCGGCGGGGTGACGTGGCGTGATCTGATTCGCCGGGGTGAGGTGGAGGCTGGACATGTCCGGCGGGGTCCGGACGTGTCCAGCTGCGGGAGGAGGAAAAGCTAGGGTTTCGGGGGGATTCATCCGCGAATTTCGGGGGGAGGGGCTTATTTATAGTTTCTGGGAGCTAGGAGAGTCCAAACGAGGAGCGGTTTTCGGCCACGCGATCGTGATCGAACGACCGAGAGCATGGAGGGGAGTTTGCTGGGTTTTGGGCCAGTTTGGACGGGGTGTTGGGCTGCACACAAAAGAGGCTTTTGCGGTTACCCGGTTAACCGTTGGAGTATCAAACGACCTCCAAATGGCACGAAACTTGGCAGGCGGTCTACCGGTGCTATACCAAGGCCGCTTGACAAACCTCGGTCCATTCCGAGACCATTTAACACCCGCACACGAAAAGAGGTAAAAGAGGGCGCCGGAGGACATAGGAGTGCCGGATTGCAAAACGGACAACAGGGAAAATGCTCGGATGCATGAGACGAACATGTATGCAAAATGAAATGCACATGATGACATGATAAAATGCAACAAGCAAGCAAATGACATGGCAAAGACGGCGAATAACTGACGGACACCTGGCGCATCAAATCCGGGGCGTTACACTATTATCCTTGTGGTTCGTCAAGCCATTCTATTCTGGAATGACTAGGAGAAACAAACTCCAGTACCTCATCCATATCTAGGATTGGGTCAAAGTAGTTGTATTCCGCAGATCAAAATGCCAACCCAGCTTTTGAGTCTGTTCCACCTGGAGTGTTACCATCTTTATGTCAAGAATGTCATGAGAATTGCACCACCTCTTATGAATTATTAACGCAGTGATACTTCTCACCATCATTATTCGTTCCTCGGTCCCGTGTTGTTGTAACCGGAATGCCGACAAGTGAATTGTGGTATGTGAAATCGATACGCCTAGCAACCCCCTTGCTTGGTAGTAAATGGACAATATTCTCATTCTTAGCGTGTTGATTATTGAATCATGATCCTAAGATTAATCATGCTACCTAGTCCTTGTTTCTGGTGCACCCTTCGATCAATGAGTTAGGATTGTGTCAATCCCTCACTCTTCTGATCATGTCGTCTTGCCTTGAAAAGCAAGATTGTTCTCGAGCTTAGAGACATATCGGTGGTTCGTGATTTCTGAATATCTTCTCGGAAGTATTACCAGATTGTCACCTGACCGTTATGTTGAGCTCGTGATCAAGTTGGTTTCTTGTGAACCACCCTTTTCTCCAAGAATCTGTGTTGGATACCCTGAGCTAGTTAGTTGAGCTAAACAACAACTTGGAGAGTTAAAAGATAAAAGCTTGTCCGACTTAGTTCATCTTAAGGGATATCCTTTTGAGTGTGTGTTGAAGAAAGATGATATCTTCATCGATGGGTCCTCGTGATCAGTTGTCGGATATATTGTCTTGTCAAAACTTTGACTTGAGTATGGGCTATTATTAAGTCAAATCAGAACCAACGATGTTCGTAATGTTGTCTTACTCGTGGTTGATCCCTCGAGCATACCCCATTACATCTTTTTGTCTGATCAATGCTATCACCGTGTTCACATGATGGTGGAAGTCCAGTGATATGGAAATTCCGATGAGTTGCCGTTGAGCCCATCAGCAGCATTTTGTCTCCCCCATGATTCATGTTGAACATCAACCTAGTGTTGAAAACTTTGTAAGCAATGCCTTCGTGTTTCGTTCATGAAGCCTATGCTTGGATGGAAGAAGTGACTTCCTTGAATTCATGTGCTTTAGGTGTAAGTTGCCGCCATGAATTTGAGAAAGGTTTGTTTTGTTTCCTCTGGAATCGTCCCAAGTTAGTCATGCACGTGCGAAGTGCCCTATGGTTTGATAGGTTGGCCGCCTCCACTCCATGTGTGTTTCCTAGCACACCAAGCCACTGATTGATTTGCTCAGGGAAAAGGAGCGTGTTGTGCTAATTCTAGATCATGCACAAGATTCCGTTATCCTCAATGATGGTTCCCAACAAGAACTCGGTAGTGTTTTATTATAAGACTACTACGTGGTCATGCTTGTCTTGGACAGCGTGTCCACGGGTTTGTAGCAGAACCAGCTCATGTCTTGGAGCTTGCTATCATAGTTCAATCCCCGAGAATGTCGCAACATCATCTCGTTGATTTGTGTTGCACCCTTTCCTTTTCAGACATGCTGAGTCTGAAGTATCCTATCACCAATCGGATCTGAATCTCAGGCAGATATGATGGTTGGAACATTCCCAACAGTTGCATTTTGTTCCCAGCTTGCACCGCCATTGTGCCAATTCCCATGGGCTGCCCTCTCAATAATTGTTGTTTAGGATCATCTTCAAAAGTGGTCCTACCATGGGTCCCATCCATTTTCGATGATAAGCAAAATCATCCATTGCGTTGTCTTCAACAAGGTAGTCCACATCATCCATTCTAGTCCGAGTATGTCATTCTTTCGAACTCTTTCAAATGATCGATTGTGATTGCCTTAGGCTGGTATAAAGAGTCTCAATGATCTCTATATCAAAAGTAATTCTTTTTGCCACTTAAGGGAATTTTTCTACGGGTCACCTTCCTTAAGATGTCTCGTTATAGTATCATGGCAACTCAACTCCTCGCTACATGGACAACCGTTCACCACCTCCTTAAGTGTGAAATTGTTGTCTACCTAGTGAACCTTCGTCATCTGTGACACTCCATCCCTCCGGATGTATGTTTCATGTCTCAGCTTGAGGGATGTTGCTATGTCTCATTCCGTGAGTTAATTCTGAGTTGTTTGATCCTCAAGAAGATTGATTCTTCTAAAATTCTCCCTTTCCTCTCTTGTCATATTAGATGAAGTTCTCAAAGCAGGGATGTCAAGATCAACGTATGCAACGAATCAACAACCTTATGAGGTGCAACTTGGATCGTGAAGATTGTGTTGATCTTGTGCCCCTATGTCTTCTTACCTCACGTCTTGAATCTCGGGACGAGATTCTTGTTTAGTGGGGGTGAGTTGTCACAACCCTAGTTCTGGTAATGCTTAGTGCTTGCATTAGAGTGTTGCATCATGTTTAAATTCTATTTAAATTGAAATGGGGATTGATCAAACCCTAGCATCAGAAAGAATTCAACTAGGTTCAAATAAAAATCATTTTCAATGAATCCAAAATGCCTTTGAAAATGTTCATGATTTTTGATAAAGGTGAAAACCTCTGCCAACAATGGTGGACATATTTTTAGGTCATCTTTGGATTTTTGAATTAACACAAAAGTATTTGAATTGGAGCCGTTTAAATGCTATATATATTTTAAATGGTCCAAATATTCTGAAGTTATTTGTGGAGCCTGAAATAATTCAGTTAACCACCAAAATAATTTCCAGAATTATCTAAAATGATTTAGTTCCTAAACTAAATCAGAACAAAGAAAAACAGAATAGAAAAGGAAAAATAGAAAAGAGAGAGAGAGAGAGAGATAGTACCTGGCCACTCACCTGGCAGCCCATCCGCCGCCCACCCACTGTAAGGTGGAGGTCTTCTTCCTCCCGCCATCGGATGCACACAGCGTGCCCGGCAGCGCCAAGACGGCCACCTGCGGCCACCTCCCTCGCTTGCCGACGAGCCCGGACGCATGGATGGTTTTCCTCGTGTCGTCCCGATCCCTCTGACTCCCTCTCTCTCCCGACGCTCTCCCCCATTCTTTCCTTGAACGCCTTCGTCGCCGCCGCTCGCCACCACCGCGGACACCGCCATCTCGGCGACGCCCTGAGGTGCCCAAGAGCTCCGCCTAGTACCCCTCGTCCTCCTCGTCGAGCTGTGCAACGCCGGACTTCCCCGAGCGTCTCCACGCCGTCGTCTTCAACCTCCCAACGCCGGAGATCTCCATCGCCGCCCCGACTGCTCCGGCCTCTCCCCGAGCCCGCTGAGTCTCTCCTCGCATCCGCCGTGAGCTCCTACCCCTAACCCCCCTCTCCTTTGCTTCGTTTGCATGCCATAGCCGCCATCTCGCCGGTGACCAAACGCGCCGCCGCTGCGCTAAATGCGGTCTTTGCTCCGGTGACCATTTGGTCCCGGGCTAGTGCCCATCGCACTCCGCAACCACGTAGGGAGCCGTAGATGCTAGTGCCGCCCGCCTAGGCCATCAGAGTGACGAGCCCGAGCTCGGCCGAGCTCCGCCGCCGCCAAACACGTCACGGTGCCTTTTTCACGACCGAGCCCAACTACATGCACCACCCGCCGCGGCTCGCCCCCAGCTACCTTTAGAGCCCAACGGCGCCCCAAACGGTGCCCTATACGTGGAACCCACATCTGCACCGCCGTGTTTAGCCTCGTCGGCGGCTAAACGCCGGCGAGTTGACCCCGTTTGACCCTGGTTGACTCCGTGTGGGCCCAGGTTGATTTCCCTTGGCTCCATGATAGGTGGGGCCCGTTCTCTAATTAAATTGGTTTTAGTGCTAACTAAAAACTAGTTAGGCTAATTACACTGACACGCGGGACCCATAGGTCAGGGTTTGACTTGGACCGCCGCAGTTGACCCGCTGACGTCATAGTGACGCATTGCTGACGCAGTAATGCCTTTTCTGGATTTATTCTTTTTCAGGAAATTCCATAAAATAGTATAAACTTCTAAAATTCATATAAAATCAACCGTAGCTCGTAATGAAATAATTTATATATGAAAATGATCGAAAATCCAATCTATCCATATGTACCACTTTCATGCATGTTAGATCAACTTATACCTGCTGATCAGGTCAAATCAATTAAATGACATTTGAATTTCACATAGGGAGTTTGAATTTGAACCCTTGGTTCGAACCAACTTCATTTAATATGGTTGCTAGTTGCATTAGCTCAATCAACAGCATATTGCCATGACATTATCATGCATCATATTTGTTGCATTGCATTGGTTGTGTTCCTCTTTGTTTGCCGGTATTTGTCCCCTCTCGATAGACGTGGTTCCGACGATAAGTTCGATGACACCGATGAAGAGCTATAACATCTTCAGGAGTGCCAGGCAAGCAAAACCCCCTTGTTCATTCCGATACAATCCCACTCTCTCGCTTCTGCTCTCTTTTACTGCATTAGGACAACAACGATTCAACTGTTACTTGTTGCCGTAGCTGAACCCCTTTATCCTCTGCATGACCTGTCATTCCACAGTAAATAGATGAAACCCACTAGCATGAGTAGGAGTTGTTTGAGCCCTGATGTGCCTACTCATTCATGCTTGTTTGTCATGCCTGCTACTGCTTAGAGTTGAGTCAGGATGAATCAGAGGTGTGTGAACATGTCCTACTGTGTGTGAGCTAAGTGTGTGAACACGATTTGGTAAAGGTAGCGGTGAGAGGCCATGTAGGAGTACATGGTGGGTTGTCTCATTGCAGCTGTCCTCAGGAACTGAGTTCTGTGTTTGTGATCCATGAACATCTACTACCACACATTGGGTTCCGGTAACTCGACCCCTCTCGGCTTATTAATCGCCTCGATCTCTGTCCAGGAGTTGCAACTAGTTTCTGGTGTTTGTAGGATATGTGTTGGGGGCCGTGCGTAGCGCTGACCCTAGGGGTGGGCTATGTTGCGGTAGAGACACGAGGCATGGTGTACCGAGATGCCCGTTTGGTGCCTCGGGAACCCTGCTCTCATCCTTTGGGGTCGTGAGCGACACCCCGGCCGGATCTCCTCGCGGATGGAACCCGAATAGGCGATAAACCTGGACTAGAGACTTGTGTGGTTAGTCAGGTCGTGGCCGACTCCCTCGCCAGGTTTCCGCTTGAAGGTTGCCGAGATACACGAGGTGTACATGGCGGTAAGTGGCGAGAGCGTGTGTGAAGAAGTACACCCCTGCAGGGTTAATATGATCTATTCGAATAGTCGTGTCCACGGAAAAGGACTTCTGGGTTGCCTATAACAGTTCATAGACAAGTGAAAGTGGATACTCTAAAATGCGCAAGATAAGCGTGAGTGCTATGGATGGCGTTCTCGTAGGAAGACTGGATCGGATCCATGGTGGTGTACTGATATCGTGAATATGTGGACTCGTGTGCGCCACCTCAAAAGAGTTACTTGCAGTCGTAGTTCAGGATAGCCACCGAGTCAAAGCTGGCTTGCTGCAGTCAAACTCCACCACCCCTTTGTTGATAATGATGCATATGTAGTTAGCTCGATGTAAGTCTTGCTAAATGCGTTTGTACTCACGTTTGCTTATTTTATGTTTTTTGCAGAGAAAGCGTCGGTCCTCGCTAGTAGTTCCGCTTGGACTTGACGTTTAGCTTGTTACCTCGGCTACGATCTTGTGCCCTCGGCAGGATCTGGTAGATAGTCGGGCTTCTCGGCCTTTTCCATTTATAGTTGTCGTACTTTCGGACATGTTAAGCTTCCGCATGTGTTTGACTTGTATGTTTTGATTGTTGGGTCATGAGACCCATGTTTGTAATATCTCGCTCCTCGGAGCCTAATGCATAAATATTTGAGTCGTAGAGTTATGTTGTGATGCCATGTTGTATTTACACATATTGAGCATATTGTGTGTATGTTTGAAATGCTTGGTATGTGTGGGATCCGACAATCTAGTTGTTTATCCTTGGCAGCCTCTCATATGGGGAAATGTAGTCTAGTGCTTCTGAGCGATAGTAGTCCGCTTCTGACCAGTTCACCGAGTCCTGCTAGCCCAAAGACTATGGTTGGACACTTGATCGGCCGGCATGTGTTTCACCTCGTTCCTATGTCTGTTCCTTCGGGAAATGTCACGCGGTGATATTCGAGTCCTGCCTAGCTCACATACAAAGACGGTTTACCGGAGTCCTGTTAGCCCAGTCTACAGCCCGGATTCATACATTGATGACCGACATGTTCGATGTGATTCATGTATGCCTGTCCCCATGGGTTAAGCGCCGCTTTGGGTTCACGACTAGCCATGTCGGCCCGGGTTCTCTGTCATATGGATGCTAGCGACACTATCATATACGTGAGCCAAAAAGGCGCAAACGGTCCCGGGCCTTGGTAAGGCGACACCCGTGGGAATACCGTGCGTGAGGCCGCAAAGTGATATGAGGTGTTACCGGCTAGATCGATGTGACTTGGAATCGGGGTCCTGACAGGATGCCTTCCCGGGGCATCCCCAAGCTTAGGCTTGTGGCTATTCTTGAATATATTGGGGTGCCATGGGCATCCCCAAGCTTAGGCTCTTGCCACCCTTTATTCCATAGTCCATAAAAGCTTTACCCAAAACTTGAAAACTTCACAACACAAAACTCAATAGAAATCTCGTGAGCTCCATTAGAGAAAGAAAACAAAAGACTACTTTAAGGTACTATAATGAACTCATTCTCTATGTACATTGGTGTTAAACCTACTGTATTCCAACTTCTCTATGGATTATAAACTATTTTACTATCCATAGATTCATCAAAATAAGCAAACAACACACGATAAACAGAATCTGTCAAAAACAGAACAGTCTGTAGTAATATGTAACTAACGCAAACTTCTGGAACTCCAAAAAATCTACCAAAATTATACAACCTAGACAATTTGTTTATTGATCAGAAGAAATTGGAATCACTATTTTATCACATTCTGGTGATTTTTAACAATTCGGGCACTGAGCGCAAAGTTTCTGTAAATTACAGCAGGATCAAATAACTATCATCCAAGAAGATCCAATAGGTTTAACTTGGCACAAACACTAATTAAAAGATAAAACCACATCTAAACAGAGGCTAGATGTATTATTTATTACTAAACAGAAGCAAAAACAAAAAAACATAAAATAAAATTGGGTTGCCTCCCAACTAGCGTTGTCGTTTAACGCCCCTAGCTAGGCATAAAAGCGAAGATAGATCTAAGTAGTGCCGTCTTCGGCACTCGGAGAGGAGGATCTCCTTTCTATGGCATTCATTCTTCTATTTAAGTTAAGCACATGGCCATTAATGGAAGAAGTAAGATTAAGCACGTTATGGAAGTTTTCTTCTAAACTAGATTTCATCTCTTTAATAATTTCATTCTGATAAAAGCACAAGAGAGTGGTTGATTCAACCTTATCATTCATGGGGTGCCCAAATATAGTTTTCATTCTTTCATAGGTATCTATAGCATCCCCTTCAAGAAAACCTTCTTCAAAGATATAATCTAAAACTTGTTTGAAGGAAGCGGGCAAGCTAACATAAAAACTTTTTAAGTAAATTTCAAATTGATATTGTGGCACATAGCTAGCCCGAATCCTAAGCAACCTATCCCAAGCATCCTTTAAAGACTCATCAAGTAAATAGCAAAAAATTCCAGAGTCATCCTCATCAAAGTTATTCAAGCTCTCATTGGGGACCCCGGTGGGTCTTTCTATAGCATCATTATTTATGAGCTTAGAGAGGATAGAGGGGTTATCCAGGGCACTGGAACTAGGGAGAAAACCCATAGTTCTTTTTGATTCGGCCATGGCAACGGGAAGGCAAACGGAAAAGAGAGAAGAGATAGGGAAAGAGAGGACGAATAAAACGGCAAGGGTGAAGTGGGGGAGAGGAAAACGAGAGGCAAATGGCAAATAATGTAAATGCGAGGGAGATATGTTTGTGATGGGTACTTGGTATGTCTTGACTTGAGCGAAGACCTCCCCGGCAACGGCGCCAGAAATCCTTCTTGCTATGTCTTGAGCTTGCTTTGCTTTTCTTCGAAGAGGAGAGGGTGATGCAGCAAAAGTGTAGCGTAAGTATTTCCCTCAGTTTTGAGAACCAAGGTATCAATCCAAGAGAGGCTCCTCAAAAGTCCCACGGACCTACACAAACAAACTGAGAATTCGCAACCAACGCAATAAAGGGGTTGTCAATCCCTTCACGGCCACTTGCGAAAGTGAGATCCAATAAAGATAGTATGATAAGATAAATATATTTTTGGTATTTTTTAATATAGATGCAAAAAGTAAAGGTGAAAATAAAAGTAGATTGAAAGCAAATATGATAAGAGATAGACCCGGGGGACATAGGTTTCACTAGTGGCTTCTCTCAAGATAGCATAAGCATTACGGTGGGTGAACAAATTATCACGAGCAATCGATAGAAAAGCGCATAGTTATGAGATTATCTAGGCATGATCATGTATATAGGCATCACGTCCATAACAAGTACACCGACTCCTGCCGCATCTACTACTATTACTCCACACATCGACCGCTATCCAAAGATGCATCTAGAGTATTAAGTTCATAAGAACAGAGTAACGCATTAAGTAAGATGACATGATGTAGAGGATAAACTCATGCAATATGATATAAACCCCATCTTGTTATCCTCGATGGCAACAATACAATACGTGCCTTGCAACCCTTTACATCCTTTGGGTAAGGACACTACAAGATTGAACCCAAAGCTAAGCAATTCTCCCATGGCAAGAAAGATCAATCTAGTAGGCCAAACTAAACCGATAATTTGAAGAGACTTGCAAAGATAACTTAATCATACATAAAAGAATTCAGAGAAGATTCAAATATTATTCATAGATAAACTTGATCATAAACCCACAATTCATCGGATCTCGACAAACACACTGCAAAAAGAGATTACATCGAATAGATCTCCACATGAGAGGGGGAGAACATTGTATTGAGATCCAAAAAGAGAGAAGAAGCCATCTAGCTAATAACTATGGACCCGTATGTCTGTGGTAAACTACTCACAACTCATCCGAGGGGCAAGGATGTTGATGTAGAGGCCCCCCGTGCTTGATTCCCCCTCCGGCAGAGTACCGGCGAAGGCCGCAAGATGGGATCTCACGGATACAGAAGGTTATGGTGGTGGAAATTGTGTTTCGTGGTGCCCCAGGATGTTTTCAGGGTACGTAGGTATATATAGGAAGAAGAAGTACGTCGGTGGTCGCCCGAGGGGCCCATGAGAAAGGGGGGCGCGCCCTATAGGGGGGGCGCGCCCTCCTATCTCGTTGAGGCTCCGGTTGCTTCTTGACTTGCACTCCAAGTTCTCTGAATCACGTTCGGTGAGAAAATCACGTTCCCGAAGGTTTCATTCCGTTTGGACTCCGTTTGATATTCCTTTTCTTCGAAATACTGAAATAGGCAAAAAACATCAATTCTGGGCTGGGCCTCCGGTTAATAGGTTAGTCCCAAAAATAATACAAAAGTGGAAAATAAAGCCCAATAAAGCCTAAAACAGTAGATAAAGTAGCATGGAGCAATCAAAAGTTATAGATACGTTGGAGACGTATCACCTGCCGCCAACGCCGCCGCCGGCCCGGCGGGGAACGAGCAGCAGGCCTTGTCCCTGCATCCATCGGTGAGGCGAGAAGGCCGCACCGCTACTCCTTCGCTCGGCCCTGCTGGTTCTTCATCCCACGCGCACCACGCTCCCATGGAGGCTCGAGCCGCGCTCATCGCGGCAAACGAGCTCCTGCGCTACCACCCTGTCGACGACGTCTACGAGGAGTGGCTCGACCGTGTCGCCGAGCTTGTCCGCGCCACAGGGGGCTCCCCCGTGTCGTCCCTCTCATTGCCTCGCCCTTCACCCCGCGCGGGAGGCTGGGAGCCGGAGGTGCCCTCGCCACCTCCTCCCCAAGAAGGCGCCCTGGCTCCAAGGCGCGTGGCCCCGGGCCGAGACCCTCCGTGTCCGACGCCCTCGCAACCAGAAAGGAGCTGCTAGGAGATCCCTCGTCCCCAAGAAGGTGCTCGCGTGCTCCCAGCACGGGAGCGCGGCGATCGCGCTCCAGCGCCACCGCGTCAAGACCAGCTGCTTCCAGTGCGCGTGCGTGAATCCACAAGAGCAAGCTCTGCATCAGTAGAGAGCCCCGGTGGCCACTGCAGGCTGCTGCGCCTTCACCACCAAGCTACGTAGCATCGCATGGCCCGGCAAGTTCAAGCCAGACCTGCCTCCTCGCTACAACGACACTGCCGACCCCGCGGAGTTCCTTCAGCTCTACGAGCTGGGCATCAAGCCGCCATCAGGACAAAAGCTCATGGCGTAATTGGTTCCCATGGCGCTCAAGGACGGAGTCAACTCGCTCCTGAACCTGGCTCCCGCACGATCTCCTCCTCGACGAGATGCGCACCCGCTTCATCGCCAACTTCCAAGGCACTCGCGATCGGCCTCCGGCCGTCACGACATGCGCTGCGCCAAGCAGCCAGAGAGACCTGCGTATACATCCGGCTTCAACAACGCCGCCTCAAGATCCCAAAGGTGGTCGAGGAAGCCATCATCTCAGCCTTCTCCGATGGCGCGTGCGTGGCGTCAAGATGAAGGAGGAGCTAGCAATGCATGAAGACCTGTGCACATCCTCGAGCTGTTCAGCTTGGCGACCAAATGTGCCCGGCCGAGGAAGGGCGCCTCTCCTCCTTGAGCTTCCGGCCGATCCGTAAGAGAAAAGCCCAAGGTCAAGGGCGTGAAGCGCAAGGGGCTGCCGTGCTCGTGGCGTAATCCGCACACCAAGCGAGGCAGGGATCAGCCCGAGTCATCCAAAGGCAGCCAGATCACAGATACCACGACCTCCACACCCACAACAACAACGAATGCCAGGAGCTCAGGGCTGTGCAAGAAGGGCGTATCCTCCGACACCTCGAGCACAATGATCGGGGCTACGGCCGAGGAGGAGGAAGAGGCGCAGGATGCTGGGAAGACTGTGGCCCTCGCCAAGGATGGCGTGACAGACCTCACGAGGACCGCTGGCAGGACCAGCCTCGCGAGGGAGGTTGGAGGGACCATCCTCGTGAGGACCGCCCTCAAGGCAACGCAGGGCTCCCACCTCTGTCGCAGCCGCCAAGGAGGTACGAAGACCATCATCAGGACGAGGGGGCTGGGGGCTTCCAGGAGCCGCGCGCGATCGCTTGCATCCCGGGTGGCGCCAGCCCCGCCTCTCGGCGCATCTTCAAGTAGTTTGCTCATGAGGTGAATGCAGTCCTCCCCAAGCACGAGGCCACACGCCCTCTCGGTGTGGTCGTGTGGCGCTATCACGTTCAGCTCAGCGGATCAGCTCAAGTCTTGTGACAGCGGCCGTAGTCCTCCCCATGCTTTGCTCACCACCATCAAGAACGTGCAAGTCACCAGGACCCTCATCGACGGCGGATCAGGACTCAACGTCCTATCTATCGAGACATTCAATGATCTCCAAGTGCCATACGATCAGCTTCAGCCGACCAAGCCTTTCTCAGGAGTCACCGATGGCTCCACCGTCCCGATAGGGCAAGTTCGCCTTCCCGTCACCTTCGGACAGCGCAACAACTACCGCACCGAGCTCATCGACTTCGACGTCGCCCACATTCGTCTGCCATACAATGCCATCCTCGGGTACCCAGCTTTGGCCAAGTTCATGGCAGTGACTCACCATGGCTACAATGTCCTCAAGATGCCAGGAAGCGGAGGAGTCATCACAGTGCCTTGTGAGGAAAGGGATGCAGTGTGCTCTCTTGAGCGTGCCTTCCAAGCCGCAGCAATCGAAGACCCAGATCACAGGAGCGGGAGACTTCCCGAGGCGATCCCTAAGAAGAAGAAGGCTTCGCCTGGTCCAAGCCCTCATGGGGTAGGCACCTCCGGAGGCGTGGCAACAGGACCCGCGCCCGTTCAAGGGCCGCCACCCTCTGTCGCATAGGAAGGCGCGCCCGACGCCCTCCTCATGTGGGGCTCGAGGGCTCTTTCATGGCGAGCCACCGACCTAGCCGGGGTCACGAGGGAGGCGCTTGGGCACCACTTGGAGGCGTGCTTCAAGGCACGTTTCCCTCAGGAAGGTATGAGGCAAGGAGGGACAAACCCTCCGGAGTTCATCACGAGGAACATCCAGGAGCTACAGGAGTCAAGAGTCATGCGCGGCCGCCGCTGGCCGCCTGGCCGCCCCCACATCCAGGCGAAGATGGTGGGCTGCGAGTCTGCATCGACATACCAGGGCTCAACCGGGTCGCATCTCAGGAGCGCCTCTGGCCCTCATGCATGGGGTGTTGCGAGGGTCCACCTCACAGCTACGTTCGCATGCCTTTCAGCCTACCGAACGCGGTCGCCGCCCATCATCCCCTGCTAAGGTGCGCTCTGGAGGCTCAGGAGGTCAAGCAGCGCGCGGTCCTGGCAGAGATGGAGATGGCTCTCGAGGAACCCCCCGTGCCCCCGGAGCCTCCCGAGGCTCCAGGTCCGGAGGGCTCGTGAGGGTCGGCTTCCTCATCACGCGTCATCCACTGCCGCAACATCCGCCCCAGGACTCTTGAGGTAGGGGACCTCGTGCTCAGATGGGTCCTCTCCAGGGAAGGGTTGCATAAGCTTTCTCCCATGTGGGAGGGCCCGTTCAAGGTTGTTCATGTTTCCAGCCCGGCTCCGCACACTTGGAGACTCAGGAGGGGGTGCCCATCCTGAACGCGTGGAACATCCAGCATCTCCGGAAGTTCTACCCTTGAAGAAAGGCCCAGAGCCTGTGAAGAAGGCCAACGCCTGTGAAGCTCATTTCCCCAAGAAAGGCCCAGAGCCTGTGAAGAAGGCCAATGCTTGTGAAGCTCATTTCCCCGAGAAAGGCCCAGAGCCTGTGAAGAAGGCCAACGCCTGTGAAGCACATTTCCCCGAGAAAGGCCCGGAGCCTATGAAGAAGGCCAACGCCTGTGAAGCTCATTTCCCCGAGAAAGGCCCGGAGCCTGTGAAGAAGGCCAACGCGTGTGAAGCTCATTTCCCCGAGAAAGGCACGGAGCCTGTGAAGAAGGCCAATGCCTGTGAAGCTCGCCGCCCGTGACACTCTCACGTAATAAATGAGTTGGGTTTGTACACGCCCCGAAGTCTCCGGAGAGCCGCCCTCGGGCCTCGGGGGCTCCATACCTTGATGTGCACTTAGCTCAGCGCTGGTGAGAAGACATCGAAGACTAGATTAGGTGCCGGACGCGCCTTTTTCATTTGCTTTCTGCAGTTGGCTTGTTCGTTCCTATTTGAAGTTTATTGAAGTTGTTGCCGTCCTTAGCTTGTGACTCTTTGTATTTTTCGCTCACTTGCCTCGTTTTCTCTCGCACAAGTCTCGCGAGGGAGCAACGCGGGCACCCTCGCGAGTGTTTTCTGCCCCTGTCGTTTGAATCTTTCCTATCCAGGTCCACTATGGGAGCACCCCTCCCAGTCCGTGCCCCACGGGCATCGCGATGCGAACACAGGACCTGGGTCGGTCGCCTCCACAACCAAGCCGGAAGCTACCCCTCCTGACTAATCCTTGCAGGACATGAAGCGCGCGACGAGGCCTTGGCCTCGGAAAGCGAAGACCGCAACAGGTCCCCCCGAGCTAAGTAATTCCTGCACGCGGGCATGCGGCACAAAAGCACAGCACAGAAATAGCGGAAACAACATGATAATTAACAGCAACAGTTCAAAGACGCCCACGGGGCCCTACACTACTTTCTCTTTGCGCAGGGAAGGGAGAAAAACAGAATAGGCACGACTTGCTCGGCACCAAATCGCGGCGAAGGCTTGTACTGCCTCCGGAGCTCAGTCAGACTCCTCCTCACGCTTCACCGAGGTGCGACGGCGGGCTGACCCGCTACCTCCCTCCAGGCGGGCGCGACGGCACGGGGGCTGGTCGCGGCCACCGCTGGAGGAGCTGCTGTCCGAAGGAGAGCAGCCGAAGCTCGACGAGCCCCGAGCGCCGCCGACCATGCGCCTGCTGTCATCTTCATCCCGATCATCGCCGGGGTTGGGTACACGGCCGCGATCATCGTCTTCGGGGCAGCACCCAGCAGGACGCCCGTCTTCTCCGAACACCCTCACGTAGAGGGTGGCGTCGCCGTCGAACTTGAAGTGTAGGGTGCACCGCCGGCTAAGGCCACGCGCGCGGGCAAACGTTTGCCAGCCGCGGGTCAGGGCCATATTCCCGGCGACGGAGACCTCCAGCGAAGCCAAGTAGGCCCTGCTGCAACAACCATCCGCTTGAAGCCAGAAGCCGCCCGAAGCGCCGGCCGTAAGTTCACCTACAAAGAAGCGGGGAAGCTCGAGCCAGGTGCTTGTCGGCTCCACCGACCACACGACGAACTCCGGCAGCACCTCCGCCGAGTGGAAGCACGGCCTAGGGGGCCGTGCAGTCATGGCGCGCCCCCCATCGACAACCTGGCGCCCATCGCCACGCAGGGGATCGCCTCCATGACCGCGGGAAGCCGCTACGGGAGCCACAGGATGCTTGCGAGGACGGCCTCGACCGCGCTTGGCCGGGGGAGAGTCAGGCCCTACCTGGCGGGCCTTTCCCTTCTCCGCGGCCGAGAACCTCTTCGATGGAGCCATGGAGAGAAAGGAGTAGCAAGAGGGGATGGACTAGAAGGGCTTGCGCCGTTCCGTACTTATAGTTGGAGGAGGCCAACCGTCGGCCTCCACGATCACAGGTAATCATGACCCATTTTTGCGTGCAGGGACTTGTCAAGTCATGCGGTTGCCAAGGGATCGTGGGGAAGCGGAGATGCCCAAGTTCAATCAATCACCACGCGGCTCCTGAGGCCACAGGCTATTGGGGCCCGTGGCGCTTCGCACTTGCCCCTTCGCTTCTCTGCTAAGCCAAGTCTGGGCGCGCCTTGGGCCCGGGGGCTACTGTCGGTGTTCTGGGAACGGGGGTCCCTAGACTTGCCTGCCTGCGGCGTGGCTCAAGTGGGGGCCCAGCGCGGCCCAACTTCATCAGCTAAAGCCCAAGACCCTCGGGAGGAGCCAAGCCTCGCGGGGCGGACGACAGGAACCTTCCTCAAGAGCAGCCTCGTCAGGCAAGCTCACGAGGAGGCGGAGAGATCAAGGCAGGGTACCTCACGAGGGTGCCCCGTGACACAAGCCATGACGATTGAGATCAGGCGGGCGCCAGCCTGCGCAGTGTCCTTGTTTCCCCTTTGGTGCAAAGGAGGCAAGCACAAGCCAAGGCATCAGGCAAAGGTTACCGCTTCGGTGCAACAAGACCAAGACCAGCAGAGCGGCGGGACGGAGGTCATCGTGGAGCCCAGGACGGCGTCAGCGTTAGAGCCTTTGGCAGCCGAAGACCAACTTTAGTCAGGATAAGTGTACTAGATGTTCCCCTTCAAAATGGCTAATTGTTTGCGCCCTTCCCACTCATTATTTGGGAAGAGGCCCAGGGCCTCCCTCTATAAATAGGACTAGCCACCACAGAGAGAGGGGACGGGTCGAACCTACCAGAGAGAGAGAGAGAGAGAAGCGACTGGACTCACCCAAGTAGTCCATCGCACCAGCTCAAGAACATCCCCTCGCGAGGTTGTTCTTCCTTTGTACTGTTCTTCATCAGCCCCGGAGGCAATCCACCACACCACGCACTGGAGTAGGGTATTACACCACAACGGTGGCCCGAACCAGTATAAATCTTGTGTCTCTTGTGCTGTTCATCGTTCCTAGTTTAGATCCCTTGCAAACCATTAACGCGTGAGCTGGTAGGGGAAAGATCTTCGTGCGCACCCCAGAGTTCGAACCTCAAGGGTCTGCCGGAACCCGAAATCCGACAGGCGCAACGGCGAGAGGAAGGAGAAGGAGGAAAGAATGGGAAGGAGGGACGTGCGTGCTCTGCCGCTCCCCCCTCCTCCCCCTACTTATAGGCCTATGGGCTGCGAAGCCGAGGGGGCGATCATGGGATTTACTGCGCCCACGACCCCACGCCCCCATGTTTATCGTGCAAGTTACTGCGCGTAGTAACTCCGCGGGAACCCCAACCGCCCACCTCGGCCGCAGCGGATCCGCTCGCGTGCTGAGGCGTGGTAGTGGCGGACCCCGCCCGCAGGCATGTCCCATTGCGAACGTGGGTTAGCAGACTGGCCCGGCCGCTCGGCACCACGTGACATGCCCACAATGGGCGCGGCCTGGAGGCTTAGCTAGCACGCCACTTGGTTCATGCCGACGGGTTCGAAGTTCGGACAAGTCGGACTGGGCAAGGCCGACTCCCTCCAGTCGGCTTGGCAGAAGCCGGACGAAGCTCCACCTCAAGCACTCGGAGAAAGAAACTGCTGAGGCTCCTCGGCTGCTCAGCCGCGGCACCTCACCAGCTTCGGGGACTACTGTCGGAGTAATGGGCCACGGGTAGGCTAACCCGAGACCCAGAACCTTTCAAGACATCGGGGCTGGCTGCGCCCGTCAAGGCATCAAGACGAAGTGCTGCCTTCTGGTGGCCGGCTGGAGGAATAGCCGGCTGCCCGTAGACTGTCGAGTTCCAGAGGTCGGCATCAAGACAAGATGGCTCCTAATGGGCGGCTTCTGGAGAAACCGGCCCCTGGCAGTCGGCCCGTGGAGCCCGTGAAGCCTGCGCCCTCATCAAGAAAGACAAGACAGAGAGTGGCTACAACGTAGCCCATCCCTCCCAAAACCAGGGACGGGTGTGGCCACAGTGCACCATACCGGCGGATATCTCCGCCCTGCGCGGCACTGTTGCCACTCCACCCCTGACATCACCACAAGCAGGCAGAGCCCTGCTCCCACGACGGCCTGTTGGTACGGCCCAAGGACAACGGGCCCCACCGATCAGCGAGATCCCGGAAGACGGCTAGAGCCCCACCAGTCGGACCCGAGGGAGGTCGGGCCCCAGTAGTCGGCCCGCCCCTTTCTTGGGGGCCACTCGCCATTAACCAAACGAGACGCAGAGTGGCTACAGTAATCGCCCGCCAGGCAGCGGGGCTGTAGCCACGCCTCGACCAAGCCCACTAGCCACGGCTACAAAGTGGTCAAGAAATGACAAGACCCGTGAGCGGCGGAGCGGCATGTCGACCAGACTGCACTGGCCCAAGGGCCCACCAGGCGACGAGCCCCAGCAGCCGGCGGAGAAGCCGGCCACCAGAGAGACTGACAGTTGGGTCCTACACCCGGCCGGATTACTATTTACCCTTGGGGGTAGGCCTATATAAACCCCCCAGGGCACCCATGCAAAGGGTTCCCAACCTGTTAGAACTAGACCGACCCATAGAGAAAGGAGAGAGCTAGCCTTGCCTTCTCCTACCTCTAGCATACAGCTCGAGGAGCACCATTGTACCACTAGTGCCTTAGTGATCATGCGGAGACCCCGCAGAGCGGGACTAGGGGTGTTATCTCCTAGGAGATCCCCGACCTGGGTAAAGTGCGCTGGAGTTCGTGTCTATGCCTCATCCCGCTTCCAGGCACCGGCGACGTTCTACTCGCTCCCACCATGATAAGCCATCCATTGGCATATGTCGCACCCAACCCCCGACAACGACTCAATCCTCATGGTTTATATATGCCTTTGCCTATACCTAGTGTTCCTTGGGAGGATATATCTATGGACTTTGTTTTAGGTTTACCTCGAACAAAGAAGGGGAGGGATAGCATATTTGTTGTCGTGGATAGGTTCTCGAAAATGGCACACTTTATACCATGTCATAAAAGTGATGATGTTGTTAATGTTGCTGACTTGTTCTTTCGTGAAATTATTCGCTTGCATGGTGTGCCAAACACTATTGTTTCAGATCGTGGTACTAAATTTCTTAGCCACTTTTGGAGATGTTTATGGGCTAAGTTGGGGACTAAACTGCTTTTTAGTACTACTTGTCACCCCCAAACTGATGGTCAAACTGAAGTAGTAAATAGAACATTGTCTACTATGCTTAGGGTTGTTTTGAAGAATAATAAGAAGATGTGGGAAGAATGCTTGCCTCATATTGAATTTGCTTATAATTTTTCGTTGCATTCTACTACTAAGATGTGCCCTTTTGAAATTGTGTATGGTTTCCTACCTCGTGCACCCATTGATTTGTTGCCTCTTCCATCTTTGGAGAAGGTTAATTTTGATGCTAAACAATGTGCTGAATTGATCTTAAAAATGCATGAGTTAACTAAGGAAAACATTGAGCGTATGAATGCGAAATATAAACTTGCTGGAGATAAGGGTAGAAAATATGTTGTCTTTGCACCTGGAGATCTTGTTTGGTTACATTTGCATAAGGATAGGTTTCCTAATTTGTGCAAATCAAAGCTAATGCCACGTGTTGATGGTCCTTTTAAGGTGTTAGAGAAAATAAATGATAATGCATATAAACTTGAGCTGCCTGCGGATTTTGGGGTTAGTCCCACTTTTAATATTGCAGATTTGAAGCCTTATTTGGGTGAGGAAGATGAGCTTCCATCGAGGACGACTTCATTTCAAGAAGGGGAGGATGATGAGGACATCAATACCATTGTTACACCCACAGCCCCTACTACTACATATACTGGAGCAATTACTAGAGCTCGTGCACGCCAATTAAATTATCAGGTACTTTCGTTTCTTGGTAATGATTCTAATGTTCATGAGAATATGATGCTGCCTAAATTGGATACATTTGTTTTGCTTACAAATGAAGGGCCCGCATGGATAAGAGGGATGAACACCGGAGCAAGATCAAGCATGGAGATGATGGCATGCGCAAGGAACAAGAACGGAGTTACAAGTGATGATTTCAGGACTTTGAAGCCACCATAATGAGTGCATGAAGCCTTGGACGAAATATACAAGATGCCACTTCATAAATTTCGTCCAGAGGCTATTATAGGTGCCGCGTCACCTTATTATTGGGCCAGGCCCATGTAATTTCGAAATACTTGAGTATAGGCTGTTTTTAGAGTCCGTATGTGTGAGGAAACAAGAGATAGGGTTGGTTTCGGACCCCTCCCCCAGGGGCCACGAAATTCCCCTCCTCTTCCTCCATTTATACAACCCTTAGGGCACCGTTTAGACTTTGGGTTTTGTTTAGATTAAAAGTTCACCATAGCTGCAACTTCGCGTACTTCGTTTGTGTTCAACGACCAGACCAAGGCGTCACAGAACCCCACCTTCATTAATAAAGCTTTCCTCTTATATTTGCAATATCCAGATTTCAATCTTAGTTTCTTGATTGTTCTTCATTTGCTCGCAGGAAACAGGCCCTCGTGGTCAGGTTGATCGTGCCCCGGCGTGGTCAATAACCCTCAGAAGTTGGTTTAGCGATTGCTAAGGCGCGACGTCTCGCACGTTCGTAGTCGGATCGTCAAGGTCGACTCCCACAGAAAATGATAGCCACCATCTCATCGAAACATCGGGACACCTTTGTCTCTATCACACTACTTCGTTGTCTTGCTGGATCAAGAAGGCTAGGGCGTCACCGAGCTGAACGTGTGCTGAACGCGGAGGTGTCGTACGTTCGATACTCGATCGGTTGGATCGTGAAGAAGTTCGAATACATCAACCGCGTTACTAAACGCTTCCGCTTACGGTCTACGAGGGTACGTAGACACACTCTCCCCTCTCGTTGCTATGCATCTCCTTGATAGATCTTGCGTGTGCTAAAAATATATTTGTTTCCATGCAACGTTTCTCAATAGTGGCATCCGAGCTAGGTCCATGCGTAGCTGATATGCATGAGTATAACACAAAGAGTTGTGGGCGGTGATATTCATACTGCTTACCATGAACGTCTTATTTTGATTCGGTGGTATTGTGGGATGAAGCGGTCCGGGCCAACCTTACATGTCCATGCACATCAGACCGGTTCCACCGACTGACATGCAACTTGTTTTGCATAAAAGGTGGCTGGCGGGAGTCTGTTTCCCCTACTTTAGTTGAATCGAATTTGACTATGGCCGGTCCTTCAAGAAGGTTAAAATAGCAAACTTGATAAATCACCGTTGTGATTTTTGCGCAGTTAAGAACGGTTCTTGCTAGAAGCCCATAGCAGCCACGTAAAACTTGCAACAACAAAGTAGAGGATGTCTAACTTGTTTTTGCAGGGCATGTTGTGATGTGATATGGTAAAGACGTGATGTGATATATGTTGATGTATGAGATGATCATGTTTTGAGCCTTAGGGTTGTCTCTTTATTGTATGAAATGCAAGCGCCATGTAATTGCTTTACTTTATCGCTATGTGTTAGCAACAGTTGTAGAAGCAATAGTTGGCGAGACGACATCGACGAAACGAGGGAGATCAAGTTGTCGAGCCTGTGACGATGGAGATCATGATGATGCTTTGGAGATGGAGATCAAAAGCACAAGATGATGATGGCCATATCATGTCACATATTTTGATTGCATATCATGTTTATCCTTTATGCATCTTATTTAGCTTAGAACGACGGTAGCATTATAAGATGATCCCTTCACTAAATTTCAAGATAAAAGTGTTCTCCTCGAGTATGCACCGTTGCCAAAGTTCATCGTTTCGAAGCACCTCGTGATGATCGGGTGTGATAGACTGTACATTCACATACAATGGGTGTAAGACAGTTTTGCACATGCAGAATACTTGGGTCAAACTTCATGAGCCTAGCATGTACAGATATGGTCTCAGAACACTAGAGACCGGAAGGTCAAACGTGAGCCATATAGTAGACATGATCAACATAGATATGTTCACCATTGATGACTACCCCATCTCATGTGATGATCGGACATGGGTTAGTTGATTTGGATCATGTATCACTTAGATAACTTGAGGGATGTTTATTTAAGTGGGAGTTCATTAGTAATTTGATTAACTGAGCTTAAATTTATCATGAACTTAGTCTTATAGTTTTGCATATCTATGTTGTAGATCAATGACCCGAGCTACCGTTCCCCTGAATTTTAATGTGTTCCTAGAGAAAGCTAAGTTGAAAGATGATGGTAGCAACTACAGGGACTGGGTCCGTAACTCAAGGATTATCCTCGTTGCTGCACAGAAGAATTATGCCCTTGTAGCGACCCGACCCGAATGGATCAAGTCTCTGTGCTCAGGTGTCATCCCTGGATCGAATGTCGACACCACACAAGATCAAGGATTTATAACAGAGTAGCAATCACACACTTATTACATCGTTGTCCAAAAGAGGACTTATTACAATAAATATGGCTTAAGGCCATCTAATAACGATAACAATGGAAGACTTGGAAGATAAGTGAGTCCATCAACTCCATCGGCATCACTGAGTATAGAACCACGACCTAAATCACCTTACTCGTCGTCTAAAAGTCTCGCAACATGAAAGTTGCAGCCCGAAACGAAGTCGACACATGGAATATCTTTGGCAATGTAACACATAGAGAGTAATGAAGGAATAAGCCTATACTACATGCATATGTGGCTGGTGGAAAAGCTCTCTGATTCTGATTTTGCATAAAGCTAGTTTTTCCCTCCGCAAAGGAATAAATTTATTTAACTATCATGGTGGTTGTTAAACATTGAGAATGGTTGTGACATCCTCAATCCCAATTAAAAGTACTCATTAAAAACCCAACAATATTAATTAGAGTAACATGTTTAGATTAACATGATATTCAAGTACTAGATACTCAAGATGTACATAACCTGGGACATGTCTAATCATGATTAGTTTATACACTCTGAAGAGGTTTTAGCACTTTTCCCCACAAGACTCGACCGCCTCCGTTTGGTTTCTCGCACTACATGGTGTTTGAGAGACGGATGACCGAGACATAGTCTTTCAGAAGCACTAGCACCTTACATGTGGGTAGACCGTACCAACCTACATCCCCTACATCAGCTAGCCTACCCGTAAGAGTTCGCACAACTTAGTCAACTATGCCAGAGCCCATAATGGCTTGTGGTTGCACACGGAAGTTTCTAGCATGAATGATCTTATGATCCCTTTGAGCCTGGGTGGCGGTCCGAAGAAAAACAGGCAAGTCCTGATAGAAACCAGGTGCCTCAATCCACCCAGATGTGTGTTTAAGTTCCCACCTTAAATAAACCATTAATTAACGATCTCACATCTGTCGAGGATATCACTCACCCAATCCACGTCTACTAGCATAGCATGGCATAATAAGCAAACGTAGAAGTAACTCCCAAGGTTTCATAAGTAAAAGCAGTAATAGGTACTACCTCAATCTACTTCCCATCCCACAATTTAATTAGATCCTAACCATGCAAGTGTTTGAGGATTGATCTAATGCATAAAAACTGGGTAGTAGAAAATATATGATCAAGTGTTACTTGCCTTGCTGATGATCCGCGAAACCTAGAGATTCGAAATAACAAGCGGCGCACTCCGGGTGATCTATCGCAGACAAACAACAAGCATACAATAAGTACTCATCTAATGCACGGGTAAATCTCAAATAAAAGATCTAACCGGAAAGTTCAACTTAAGAACCCTGGTTGCAAAAAGAATCGAATCAAACCAAGCAACGAAAGTCAAACGTCTAAGGAAAACAACTCGGTTCTAACAAGTTGAAACTAGATCAAATTTTACAGTAGCAAAACTTTGTTTAAGTTGATTAGTCGGAACGGCGGTTTCGAAAGGAAACTCCAGGCGCTTGAATCACCTGATTCCGATAAACGAGCGAGAAGATAAACTAGAACGAAGATTGGATCTGAAATCGAGATCGGAAAATAACGGATTAAATCTGATTAAAAGAAAAACGACGAACGGTTAAACGAACGGACATTCATTAACCGAAGCAAACCAGTGATCACGTTCGTTAGGACGAACGGTCCGGCGAACGATTGCTAAACAAAACCGGAAAGAAAAATCGGCGAGAAAAACCGATCTAGAAAACCGATCCAGAAAACCGATCTAGAAAACCGATCTAGAAAACCGATCTAGAAAAGAAAAGGTGGCCTTGGCTGAGGCTAGTACCTCGAAGAGGCGAGGGGCTCGGCGGCGGCGTAAAGGTGGCGGCGGCGGCGGCAAGGCGGCGGTGTGGGGCGGCGGCGGCTATGGCGGCGGCGGCTATAGGCGGGCGGCGGTAACCTTCTTTATTCTTCTTCTTTGAGGAGAGGAGAGTTGATTTGATGTGTTGAAGGGGGTGCTTGGGTATTTATATTGGGGAGGGAGGGGTTTTGCTTGGGGTAGGGGACAAGAAATAGATTAGGATTAGGAATCCTAGGAATAAAAAGCGGAATAACAAATGGGATCAAATCCTACTAGGATTTGTAATAGAATAGGAAACTTGGGGCTCCTGGCTCCCCTAGGTGCGTCGTCGTTGGCCTTGGCCTTGACGGCAGGTGGCTTTGGCGTCTTGGGACTTTGTCCCAAGGCGCTCAAGGCCCCTTTTTTAAACGGTTTCACAAGAAAAATAAATAAAAAGAATCTAAACGAACTCCAAAATTAATAAAGTAAACTTTCCCCGACTCCTAAAAATGAGTCGAACAAAATGAACTTTAACACGGAGCCAAAATGCAATTTTTGAAAACACGCATTTTTCCCTAAGGCAAATAAAAAGCGAAAAACTCCACAATAAAAATCTTATTTGATTTTTTTATTAAACCTTCATTACTTCTTTATCTTGGGAAAGTCATTTTACTCCCTCTCTCATATTTTGATAGTAGAAATATTTGAAGATAAAATAAATAAAATCAAATGATCCTATTTTCAAAATTCGAGAAAACTCAAATATGAAAATAATGAAATCTCCAACTCTCTCTCCGAGGGTCCTTGAGTTGTGTGAAATTTCTAGGATCAGCAAAAATGCAAGAAAATATGATATGCATGATGACTTAATGTATAACATTCCAAATTGAAAATTTGGGATGTTACAGACCTACCCCCCTTAAGATGAATCTCGCCCTCAAGTTTCGGGTTGGCTAGTTAATATGTGAGGGTGATCCTTGTGCATATACTCTTCTCTTTCCATGGTGACTTCATCTTCAGTGTGGTGGCTCCTCTGAACCTTGCAAAACTTGATGTCCTTGCTTTGCGAGTAACTCTGCGGCATAATCGAGAATCTTGACCGGTTTCTCCTCATATGTTAAATCATCCTTCAACTGAATTGCTTCAAGTGGCCTTTGAATCTCTTAGTGGTACTTCCGCCATCTTAGCGTGACATTTCTTCACCGAGAAACATGAAATACATCATGAACTCCTGACAGTCCCTCCGCAATTCCAGCTTATAAGCAACTTCTCCCATGCGTTGCAAAATCTTATACGGTCCAATGAAACGTGGTGCTAATTTTCCTTTAACTCCAAAACGCTTAACTCCTCGAAGCGAGGATACTCTAAGATAAACTATGTCTCCAACTTCATATTCTATCGCCTTGCATTTTGAATCCGCATAGCTTTTTTGTCTGGACTGGGCTACCTTGAGCCTATCGCGAATCAACTTAACCTTCGTCGCACTCCTTAATCAAATCTGGTCCAAACAATCGACGGTCTCGACTTCGTCCCATGATAACGGTGTCCTGCACCTCCTTCCGCATAAAGCCTCGAATGTGCCATCTTCAAGCTGGTTTGGTAACTGTTGTTATAAGAAAACTCGGCATACGGCAAGTTATCATCCCAACTAGATCCATAATCTAGTGCACAAGCTCTCAGCATATCCTCCAAAATCTGATTGACTCTCTCAGTCTGTCCATCTGTCTGTGGGTGGGAAGCTGTACTGAACTCTAATCTGGTTCCTAATGTTTCGTGCAACTGATTCCAAAACTTTGAGGTAAATTGGGTTCCTCTATCCGACACGATACTCCTCGGAACTCCGTGTAAACACACAATTCTGGTCATGTATATCTTTGCCAACTTAGCACTCGCTATAGGTAGTCTTATTTGGAATGAAATGCGCTACCTTCGTCAAGCGGTCGACTATAACCCAAATCGAGTCATATCCTGAGCGAGTCTTTGGCAAACCTGTGATGAAATCCATGCCTAGTTTATCCCACTTCCATTCGGTATTGGCAATGGTTGCAACAATCCTGGCAGCTTCGATGCTCTGCCTTCACTCTCGACATACAACAAGAAATCGCTACATACTCCGTGATATCCTTCTTCATTCGGTCCACCGTAGCGTTTCCTTCAAATCCAAATACATCTTGGTATTTCCTGGGTGAATCGAGTAGGGTGAATCATGTGCCTCTTGCGTAATCAACTTCACGATCTCCGGGTCATTTGGCACATAAACACGGTCCTCAAACCATAGGGTATCGTGCTCATCCTCACGAAATCCCTTAGCTTTTCCTTCGCTCATTTTCTCCTTTATAGATGCAACTTCCTTATCTGCCTTTTGAGCTTCTCTGATTTTGTCCATCAACGTAGACTGAATCTCCAAAGCTGCTACATAGCCTCTCGGAACTATATCCAAAAATAGCTCTCGACGGTCCTCGTCTAACTCAATGGGTATTCCTCCCATCATTAGGGTATTGGCGTGGCTCTTACGGCTCAATGCGTCCTGCCACGACGTTAGCCTCCCGGGGTGATAATGCAATCTCATATCATAATCCTTGATAAGCTCCAACCATCTCCTCTCGTCTGAGATTTAATTCCTTCTGCGTGAAGATGTACTTCAAACTCTTGTGATCCGTGTACACCTCACAATGATTTCCAATGAGAAAATGTCTCCAGTGTCCGCAATGCATGCACAACGGCTGCTAACTCCAAATCATGTGTGGCATAATTCAACTCATGAGGCTTAAGCTGTCGTGAAGCATCTGAAACAACTCTTCCTTCCTGCATAAGCACTGCTCCAAGTCCTCGACGTGAAGTGTCGCAATACACCTCATAATCCTTGGTCCGATCCGCAAAATTAACACCGGTGAGGTAACCAATCTTTTCTTCAACTCCACGAAAACTTGCCTCGCAGTCCTCGATCCATATGAACTTGGTATCCTTCTTCAACAATTACATCATAGGCTTTGCAATCCTTGAGAAATTCTCAATGAATCTTGGTAGTATCCTGCGAGTCCAAGGAAACTCCGAATCTCTCCAACTGTCGTTGGTGCTTCCCATTTGTTACGGTCTCAACCTTTGTGGGGTCAACTGCTATCCCTTCTCCGGATATAACATGTCCAAGAAATCCAACTTCCTTTAGCCAAAACTCACATTTGCTGAACTTGGCATATAACTGATGTTCCTTAGTTTCTCCAAAACCAATCGCAAATGTTCCTTATGTTCCTCTTCATTCTTCGAGAAAATCAAAATATCATCTATGAACACCACGACGAACTTATCCAAAAACTCCATAAACACTTTGTTCATCGGGTTCATGAAATAGGCGGTAGCGTTAGTCACCCAAATGACATAACGGTATATTCATACAGATCCATATCTCGTGGTAAATGATGTCTTAGGTATGTCCTGCTCTCGAATCTTCAATCGATGGTACCACGATCGCAAATCGATCTTGGAAAACACTTTAGCTCCTTGCAAACGATCAAACAGATCATTTATCATTGGTAGTGGGTACTTGTTCTTGATCGTTACTTCATTCAATCCACGATAATCAACAACCATCCTTAACGATCCATCCTTCTTCTCCACTAAAACTACGGGTGATCCCCAAGGCGAAGAACTTGGGCGTATATAACCTTTATCCAATAGCTCCTTAATCTGCTTCTTGATTTCCGCCAAATCCTGTGCGGGCATCCTGTATGGTCGCTTCGATATTGGGCCTGCACAGCAATAGTTCAATCAAAACTCAATGTCTCTATCCGGTGGCATTCACGGCAATTCCCCAGGAAATACATCAGGGAAATCCTTCACCACTGGTACCTCTTCCTGCACAACTCCTGATAGGCAATTTACATGTGCTCTCCTCGGCTCATGCCGTGATACATACTTGATTCTTCTTCCTTCTGGTGTGGTGAGCAAAATTGACTTAGTGGCGCAATCTATGTTCCCTCCATACTTCGATAACCAATCCATGCCTAATATCACATCCAATCCTTGGGATTCCAGAACTATTAGGTTCGAGGGAAAAACATAGTGTCCAATCCTTAATGGCAGTCGATCACACCATATACTAGCCATGTATTCTGTCTTTGAATCAACCGAAAGTGATCTCTGGCGGGAAAACAAATTCGGGGTCGCGTCTCGGAGGCATCTGAGGGTTTAGAAAAGACGAGAAATTAAGAATAGAGTGAGGTCTAAAGAGAAACACTACCCAGATGTATACTAGAACGAAGATTGGATCTGAAATCGAGATCAGAAAATAACGGATTAAATCTGATTAAAAGAAAAACGACGAACGGTTAAACGAACGGACGTTCATTAACCGAAGCAAACCAGTGATCACGTTCGTTAGGACGAACGGTCTGGCGAACGATTGCTAAACAAAACCGGAAAGAAAAACCGGCGAGAAAAACCGATCTAGAAAACCGATCTAGAAAACCGATCTAGAAAACCGATCTAGAAAACCGATCTAGAAAAGAAAAGGTGACGCGGCGCGGGGCTAGTACCTCGAAGAGGCGAGGGGCTCCGGCGGCGGCGGCGTAGGGCGGCGGCGGCGGCTGCAAGGGGCGGCGGTGTGGCGGCGGCGGCGGCTATGGCGGGCGGCGGCTATAAGGCGGCTGGCGGTGGCACTTCTTCTTGCGGAGGAGGAGGAGAGGAGAGTTGATTTGATGTGTTGGAGGGGATCTTGGGAATTAATATTGGGGAGGGGATGGGTTTTGCTTGTGGTAGGGGACAAGAAATAGATTAGGATTAGGAATCCTAGGAATAAAAAACGGAATAACAAAAACAGGGTCAAATCCTACTAGGATTTGTAATAGAATAGGAACCTTGGGGCTCCCTGACTCCCCTAGGTGCGTCGTCGTTGGCCGTGGCCTTGACGACGGTGGCTTTGGCGGCTTGGGCCTTTGGCCCAAGGCGCTGCGCTCCTTTTTTTTTAAACGGTTTCGCGCGCAGAAAAATAAATAAAAAAAATCTAAACGAACTCCAAAATTAATAAAGTAAACTTTCCCCGACTCATAAAAATGAGTCGAACAAAATGAACTTTAACACGGGGCCAAAATGCAATTTTTGAAAACACACATTTTCCCCTAAGGCAAATAAAAAGCAAAAAACTCCACAATAAAAATCTTATTTGATTTTTTTATTAAACCTTCATTACTTCTTTATTTTGGGAAAGTCATTTTATTCCCTCTCTCATATTTTGATAGTAGAAATATTTGAAGATAAAATAAATAAAATCAAATGATCCTATTTTCAAAATTTGGGAAAACTCAAATATGAAAATAATGAAATCTCCAACTCTCTCCGAGGGTCCTTGAGTTGCGTGAAATTTCTAGGATCAGCAAAAATGCAAGAAAATATGATATGCATGATGACTTAATGTATAACATTCCAAATTGAAAATTTGGGATGTTACAGCCCTTGATGCACCCTAGGTGAAAGGTCTGCTGCAGGAGCTACTACAAATTTTATGAACGTCTGACAGGCTCGATCTGATGACTACTCAATAGTTCAGTGTGCCATGCTTTACGGCTTAGAACCAGAACTTCAAAGACGTTTTGAACGTCATGGAGCATATGAGATGTTACAAGAGTTGAAGTTAATATTTCAAGCAAATGCCTGGGTTGAGAAATATGAAGTCTCCAACAAGTTCTATAGCTGCAAGATGGAGGAGAACAGTTCTGTCAATGAACACATACTCAAAATGTCTGGGTATCATGACCACTAGACTCAGCAGAGAGTTGAACTTCCAGTTGATAGTGTTATTAACAGAGTTCTTCAATCACTGCCACCAAGCTACAAAGGCTTCGTGATGAACTATAATATGAAAGGGACAAATAAAATGATTCCTGAGCTCTTCGCAACGCTTAAGGCCGCGGAGGTAGAAATCAAGAAAAAGGTCAAGGGAAAGAAAGGGAACTTCAAGAAGAATGGCAAGCAAGTTGCCACTCCCAGGAAGAAACCCAAATCTATTCCCAAGCATGAAACTAAGTGCTTCTACTCCAAAGGTAATGGTCACTGAAAGCGGATCTGCCCCAAATACTTGGCAGATAAGAAGGATGGCAAAGTGAACAAAGGTATATTTGATATACATGTTATTGATGTGTACCTTATTAATGCTCGTAGTAGCGCCTGGGTATTTTATACTAGTTTGGTTGCTCATATTTGTAACTCAAAACAGGAGCCACGGAATAAACGAAGATTGGCTAAGGATGAGGCGACGATGCGCGTCGGGAATGGTCCAAGGTCGATGTGGTCACCACAAGACGTTACCTCTACATCTACCTTCGTGATTAGTTTTAGACCTGAATAATTGTTATTTGGTGCTAGCGTTGAGCATGAACATTATAACTTGATCTTGTTTATTGCGAGAGGGTTATTCATTTAAATCAAAGAATAATGGTTGTTATATTTATATGAGTAATATCTTTTATGGTAATGCACCCTTGATGAATGGTCTATTCTAGTTGAATCTCGATCGTAGTGATACACATATTCATAATATTGATGCCAAAAGATGCAAAATTGATAATGATAGTGCAACATGTTTGTGGCACTGCCGTTTAGGTCATATTGGTGTAAAGCGCATGAAGAAACTCCATGCTGATGGACTTTTGGAACGACTTGATTATGAATCATTTAATACTCGTGAACCATGCCTCATGGGCAAGATGACTAAAACACCGTTCTCCGGAACAATGGAGTGAGGTAATGACTTATTGGAAATAATACATACTGATGTATGCGGTCCGATGAGTGTTAAGGCACGCAACGGCTATCGTTATTTTCTGACCTTCACAGATGATTTGAGTAGGTATGGGTATATCTACTTGATGAAACACAAGTCTGAAACATTTGAAAAGTTCAAAGAATTTCAGAGTGAAGTGGAGAACCATCGTAACAAGAAAATAAAGTTTCTACGATCTGATCACGAAGGCGAATATTTGAGTTACAAGTTTGGCCTTCATTTAAAACAATGTGGAATTGTTTCACAACTCACGCCACCTGGAACACCACAGCGTAATGGTGTGTCCGAACATCGTAACCGTAATTTATTAGATATGGTGCGTTCTATGATGTCTCTTACCGATTTACCACTATGTTTTGGGGTTATGCATTAAAGACAGTCGCATTCACGTTAAATAGGGCACTGTCTAAATCCGTTGAGACGACACCGTATGAACTATGGTTTGGCAACAAACCTAAGCTGTTGTTTCTTAAAGTTTGGGGTTGCGACACTTATGTCAAAAGGCTTCAGCCTGATAAGCTCGAACCCAAATCGGAGAAGTGCGTCTTCATAGGATACCCTAAGGAAACAATTGGGTACACTTTCTACCACAGATCCGAAGGGAAGATCTTTGTTGCCAAGAATGGAACCTTTCTAGAGAAGGAGTTTCTCTCGAAAGAAGTGAGTGGGAGGAAAGTAGAACTTGATGAGGTAATTGTACCTTCTCTTGAATTGCAAAGTAGCACATCAAAGAAATTTGTTCCCATGATGCCTACACAAACTAGAGAGGAAGCTAATGATGATGATCATGAAATTCCGGATCAAGTTACTACTGGACCTCGTAGGTCGAACAGAGCACGTTCCGCACCAGAGTGGTAAGGTAATCCTCTCCTGGAAGTCATGTTATTAGACCATGGCGAACCTACGAACTATGAAGAAGCTATGATGAGCCCAAATTCTGATAAATGGCTTGAGGCCATGAAATTTGAGATATGATCCATGTATGAGAACCAAGTGTGGACTTTGGTGGACTTGCCCGATGATCGGCAAGCCATTGAGAATAAATTGATCTTCAAGAAGAAGACAGAGGTTGATGGTAATGTCACCATCTACAAAGCTCGACTATCGCAAAAGGTTTTTGACAAGTTCAAGGGGTTGACTACGATGAGACCTTCTCACCCGTAGCGATGCTTAAGTCAGTCTGAATCATGTTAGCAATTGTTGCATTTTATAATTATAAAATTTGGCAAATGGACGTCAAAATTGCATTCCTTAATGGATTTCTTAAAGAAGAGTTGTATATGATGCAACCAGAAGGTTTTGTCGATCCTAAAGGTGCTAACAAAGTGTGGAAGCTCCAGCGATCCATCTATGGACTAGTGCAAGCATCTCGGAGTTGGAATATACGCTTTGATGAGGTGATCAAAGCATATGGTTTTATATAGACTTATGGTGAAGCCTGTATTTACAAGAAAGTGAGTGGGAGCTCTGTAGCATTTCTGATATTATATGTGGATGACATATTGTTGATCGGAAATGATATAAAATTTCTGGATAGCATAAAAGGATACTTGAATAAGAAATTTTCAATGAAAGACCTCAGTGAAGCTGCTTATATATTGGGTATCAAGATCTATAAGGGATAGATCGAGATGCTTAATAGGACTTTCACAAAGCACATACCTTGATAAAGTTTTGAAGAAGTTCAAAATGGACCAGTCAAAGAAAGGGTTCTTGCCTATGTTACAAGGTGTGAAATTGAGTCAGACTCAAAGCCCGACCACTGCAGAAGATAGAGAGAAAATGAAAGTCATTCCCTATGCCTCAACCATAGGTTCTATCATGTATGCTATGTTGTGTACCAGAACTGAGTGTGCCTTGCCATAAGTTTGGCAGGGAGGCACCAAAGTAATCCACGAGTGGATCACTGGACAGCGGTCAAGAACATCCTGAAGTACCTGAAGAGGACTGCTTAGCTTTAGATTCAATCTTGCAGTGTCCTTTCCCAGTGACAGTAGGGGCAGCAAGGCACGTATTGTATTGTTGCCATCGAGGATAACAAGATGGGGTTTTTATCATATTGCATGAATTTATCCCTCTACATCATGTCATCTTGCTTAAGGCGTTACTCTGTTTTCATTAACTTAATACTCTAGATGCATCTTTGGATAGCGGTCAATGAGTGGAGTAATAGTAGTAGATGTAGGCGAGTCGGTCTACTTGTCTCGGACGTGATGCCTATATACATGATCATACCTAGATATTCTCATAACTATGCTCAATTTTGTCAATTGCTCAACAGTAATTCGTTCACCCACCGTAAAATACTTATGCTCTTGAGAGAAGTCACTAGTGAAATCTATGGCCCCCGGGTCTATCTCCATCATATTAATCTTCCATCACTTTATTATTGCCTTTGCTTTTTTACTTTGCTTCTTTATACAAAAAATACCAAAAATATTATCTATCATCTCTATCAGATCTCACTCTCGTAAGTGACCGTGAAGGGATTGACAACCCCTATTCGCGTTGGCTGAGAGGAGTTATTTGCTTTGTGTAGGTACGAGGGACTCGCGTAGCCTCCTACTAGATTGATACCTTGGTTCTCAAAAAGCTGAGGGAAATACTTATGCTACTTTGTTGCATCATCCTTTCCTCTTCAAGGAAATCCAACGCAAAGGCTCAAGAGGTAGCAAGAAGAATTTATGGCGCCGTTGCCGGGGAGGCTACGCAAAAGTCAACATACCAATTACCCATCACAATCCCTTATCTCTCGCATTACATTATTTGCCATTTGCCTCTCATTTTCCTCTCCCCCACTTCACCCTTGCCGTTTTATTCGCCCTCTCTTTTTCCGTTTGCCTCTTTCTCGCTTTCTTCTCGTCATGGCTAGTCTTATATCTTCTCCATTATCTATTGAGAATGAAGTTCTAAATTTTAAGCAAAGGGAGGGAGAAAATCTGAAAGACGCTTGGTATAGAATTTGCAATGCTCAAAATAGATCTACTAGGAAGCAATCTACTTCAGTTCTTCTCCGCAATTTTTATGTAGGTGCTAATCCTTGGTATAGATATATCCTTGATACCATTACCGGAGGGAATTTCTAGGGTAGCCATACTTTTGACTCTTATAATGCTATGATAGATTTATTTGGCTCACCACCTCTTTTGGTTAATGGAACTATGTTAACTTTGGAGCATGTAATGCAAAGACTTGAAATTATTGAAAATAAAGTTGCTACCGTAGAGTTGATTGAAAATCTGGATAAAAGATCCACAACCAAATTACCCAATATGGATCTAAGGTAGGAGTCACTTTGAAAAATATTAAGGAGAAGGAACCCATAGTTAATGAAAGAATAAATCAAGATTCTACTAGAATCGATAAACTTGAGGGTATCATTACTAATTTGGGAACCACTTTTTATTCCCTAAATAATACTCCAAGTCCACCTACTAAAATTGCCAAGCTTATGTATGTTCCTAAAAATAAGGGTGAATCCTCTAGTAAGGAAACTGCGGATCTTAAATCTATAAGTATTCATCCCGATCTTTTTGCTATGATTAAGGAACCATTTGCTACAAATGAATTTTTTGATTTTGTGCCTAGAAGTTTGATAATTACTAAAAAGAAAGAAATTCCTAAGGATGATAGATGTCTCATTGAAGAATTGCCTACCAAAGATGGCAATACCTAGATCTATCCTTGTTTTTAGCCTAGCTAGGGGCGTTAAACCTTCTGTAAACTAATTCCACCGCCGCAACCTTCTGTACCCACGAGATCCCATCTTGGGGCCTGTTAGAGCTCATGGGAAGGGCATCCACCACGGAGGGCTTCTACATCATCACCTTAGCCCCTCCGATGAAGTGTGAGTAGTTTACAGAAAAAGATCTTGATAACCCACAAGTATAGGGGATCGCAACAGTTTTCGTTAAGTAAGAGTGTCGAACCCAACGAGGAGCTAAAGGTAGAACAAATATTCCCTAAAGTTCTATCGACCACTGATACAACTCTACGTACGCTTGACGTTTACTTTACCTAGAACAAGTATGAAACTAGAAGTACTTTGTAGGTGTTTTCGGATAGGCTTGCAAGAAACTAAAGAGCACGTAAATAAAAACTAGGGGCTGTTAAAGTAAAGACACAATAAAGTAAATATAGTGAGTGTGGAAAAGTGGTGGTAGGAGTTGCGGAATTGTCCCTAAGCAATTGACTACTTTACTAGACCAATAGCAAGTATTATGTGGGAGAGGCCACTGCTAGCATGTCATCCCTTACTTAGAATTCTATGCACTTATGATTGGAACTATTAGCAAGCATCCGCAACTACTAACGTTCATTAAGGTAAAACCCAACCATAGCATTAAGATATATTGGTCCCCTTCAATCCCGTATGCATCAATTTCTATGCTAGGTGAAGCTTCATCACTCTTGCCCTCCAATACATAGTCCTATCAACATACAACTAACCCTATGGTGTGATCCACGCAGCAGCTCATATGATGGGCACCAAAGGAAAGCAACATAACCACAAGCAAATTAAATCAATCATAGAAATTCATCAACCACCGACAGGACAACGAAAATCTACTCGGACATCATAGGATGGCAACACAACATTGGATAATAATAAGAAGCATAGAGCACCATGTTCAAGTAGAGGGTACAGCGGGTTGCGGGAGAGTGGACCGCTGTAGATAGAGGGGAAGGTGATGGAGATGTTGGTGAAGATGGCGGAGGTGTTGGTGAAGATCAGCGGTGATGATGATGGTGGCCACGGCAGCGTTTAAATGCCGCCACCGGAGGAGAGGGAGAGGGCCCCTTCTTCCTCTTCTTCCTTAACCTCCTCCTAGATGGGAGAAGGGTTTCCCCTCTGGTCCTTGGCCTCCATGGCATGGGAGGCGAGAGCCCCTCCGAGATTGGATCTGCCTCTCTGTCTCTGCATTTACTGCGTTACATTACTGCGCCCTTTCACCGTTTCGTATATATATATGGAGATCCGTAACTCCGATTGGACTGAAACCTTCGCCGTGATTTTTTACCAAAACTTAGCTTTCTTGCGGCCGAAGAAGGGCATCAACCGCCTTACGGGTGTCCCACGAGGGTGGGGGGCGCGCCCTCCTGGGGAGGGTGTGGGCCCCTGCCTCGTGGCCACCTCGGACACCGTTTCTCGTTGATCTTTCTCCCAGATTTTCCAAATATTCCAAAAATAAGCTCCGTCTGTTTTTATCCCGTTTGGATTCCGTTTGATATGGATATTCTGCGAGACCAAAAACATGCAATGACGAGGAGCGACCTTTGAGCCTTTGGATCAATATGTTAGTCCCAAAAATAGTATAAAAAGTTGCCAAAAAGTATATGGAAGTTGAATAATATTGGCATGGAACAATCAAAAATTATAGATACGATGGAGACGTATCAACATCCCCAAGCTTAATTCCTGCTCGTCCTCGAGTAGGTAAATGATAAAAAGATAATTTTTGATGTGGAATGCTACCTAGCATAATCTTGATCATGTATCTAATCATGGCATGAATATTAAGACACGAGTGATTCAAAGCAATAGTCTATCCTTTGACATAAAAACAATAATACTTCAAGCATACCAACCAAGCAATTATGTCTTATTGAAATAACATAGCCAAAGAAAGCTCATCCCTACAAAATCATATAGTCTGGCTATGCTCCATCTTCACCACACAAAATATTCACATCATGCACAACCCCGATGACAAGCCAAGCAATTGTTTCATACTTTTGACGTTTCTCAAACCTTTTCAACTTTCACGCAATACATGAGCGTGAGCCATGTATATAGCACTATAGGTGGAATAGAATATGATGGTGGAGGTTGTGTGGAGAATACAAAAAAGGAGAAAGCCTCACATCGACGCGGCTAATCAACAGGCTATGGAGATGCCCGGGATTGCCATGCAACGGATGCACTAGAGCTATAAGTATATGAAAGCTCAAACTGAAACTAAGTGGGTGTGCATCCAACTTGCTTGCTCATGAAGACCTAGGGCATTTGGGGAAGCCCATCGTTGGAATATACAAGCCAAGTTCTATAATGAAAATTCCCACTAGTAAATGAAAGTGATAACTCAAGAGACTCTCTATATGAAGAACATGGTGCTACTTTGAAGCACAAGTGTGGTAAAAGGATAGTAACATTGCCCCTTCTCCTGTTTCTCTCATTTTTCTTTTTTTGGGCCTTCTCTTTTTTGGCATTTCTCTTTATATATATATATATATATATATATATATATATATATATATATATATATATATATATTCCTCACTTGGGACAATGCTCTAGAAAATGATGATCATCACACTTTTATTTACTTACAACTCAATATTACAACTCGATATCTAGAACAAAGATATGACTCTGTATGAATGCCTCCGGTGGTGTACCGGGATGTGCAATGATCTAAGCGTAGCAATGACATAAAAATGGACAAGCCATGAAAACATCATGCTAGCTATCTTACGATCATGCAAAGCAATATGACAATAAATGCTCAAGTCATGTATATGATGATGATGGAAGTTGCATGGCAATATATCTCAGAATGGCTACGGAAATGCCATAATAGGTAGGTATGGTGGCTGTTTTGAGGAAGATATAAGGAGGTTTATGTGTGATAGAGCATATCGTATCACGAGGTTTGGATGCACCGGCGAAGTTTGCACCAACTCTCGAGGTGAGAAAGGGCAATGCACGGCATCAAGAGGCTAGCAATGATGGAAGGGTGAGAGTGCGTATAATCCATGGACTCAACATTAGTCATAAAGAACTCACATACTTATTGCAAAAATCTATTAGTCATCAAAACAAAGTACTACGTGCATGCTCCTAGGGGGATAGATTGGTAGGAAAAGACCATCGCTTGTCCCCGACCACCGCCACTCATAAGGAAGACAATCAATGAACACCTCATGCTCCAACTTCGTTACATAACGGTTCACCATACGTGCATGCTACGGGACTTGCAAACCTCAACACAAGTATTTCTCAATTTCACAATTACTCAACTAGCATGACTCTAATATCACCACCTTTATATTGCAAAACTATTGCAAGGAATCAAACATATCATATTCAACCATCTACAAGTTTATGTAGGATTTTATGACTAACCAAAGATTTTATGACCAAGCCCTCCCAAATATCCCATCTTCCATCACTTTATTATCTATGGACCCGAAGGTCTGAGGTAAACTACTCACACTTCATCGGAGGGGCTAAGGTGATGATGTAGAAGCCCTCCGTGGTGGATGCCCCTTCCGGCGGAGCTCCGAAACAGGCCCCAAGATGGGATCTCGTGGGTATAGAAGGTTGTGGTGGTGGAATTAGTTTACAGAAGGTTTAACGCCCCTAGCTAGGCATAAAAACAAGGATAGATATAGGTATTGCTATCTTTGGTAGGCAATTCTTCAATGAGACATCTAACATCCTTAGGAATTTCTTTCTTTTTAGTAATTATCAAACTTCTAGGCACAAAATCAAAAAAATCATTCGTAGCAAATGGTTCCTTAATCATAGCAAAAAGATCGGGATGAATACTTATAGATTTAAGATCCGCAGTTTCCTTACTAGAGGATTCACCCTTATTTTTAGGAACATACATAAGCTTGGCAATTTTAGTAGGTGGACTTGGAGTATTATTTAGGGAATAAAAAGCGGTTCCCAAATTAGTAATGATACCCTCAAGTTTATCGATTCTAGTAGAATCTTGATTTATTCTTTCATTAACTATGGGTTCCTTCTCCTTAATATTTTTCAAAGTGACTCCTACCTTAGATCCATATTGGGTAATTTGGTTGTGGATCTTTTTATCCAGATTTTCAATCAACTCTACGGTAGCAACTTTATTTTCAATAATTTCAAGTCTTTGCATTACATGCTCCAAAGTTAACATAGTTCCATTAACCAAAAGAGGTGGTGAGCCAAATAAATCTATCATAGCATTATAAGAGTCAAAAGTATGGCTACCTAAGAAATTTCCTCCGGTAATGGTATCAAGGATATATCTATACCAAGGATTAGGACCTACATAAAAATTGCGGAGAAGAACTGAAGTAGATTGCTTCCTCGTAGATCTATTTTGAGCATTGCAAATTCTATACCAAGCGTCTTCTAGATTTTCTCCCTCCCTTTGCTTAAAATATAGAACTTCATTCTTGGGAGATAACAGAGAAGATATAAGACTAGCCACGACGACAAGAAAGCGAGAAAGAGGCAAACGGAAAAAGAGAGGGCGAATAAAACAGCAAGGGTGAAGTGGAGGAGAGGAAAACGAGAGGCAAATGGCAAATAATGTAATGCCAGAGATAAGGCATTGTGATGGGTACTTGGTATGTTGACTTTTGCGTAGACTCCCCGGCAACGGCGCCAGAAATTCTTCTTGCTACCTCTTGAGCACTGCGTTGGATTTCCTTGAAGAGGAAAGGATGATGCAACAAAGTAGCGTAAGTATTTCCCTCAGTTTTTGAGAACCAAGGTATCAATCCAGTAGGAGGCTACGCGCGAGTCCCTCGTACCTACACAAAGCAAATAACTCCTCGCAGCCAACGCGAATAGGGGTTGTCAATCCCTTCACGGTCACTTACGAGAATGAGATCTGATAGAGATGATAGATAATATTTTTGGTATTTTTGGTATAAAGAAGCAAAGTAAAATAAAATGCAAAGTAAAAAAGCAAAGGCAATAATAAAGTGATGGAAGATTAATATGATGGAGATAGACCCGGGGGCCATAGATTTCACTAGTGGCTTCTCTCAAGAGCATACGTATTTTACGGTGGGTGAACGAATTATTGTTGAGCAATTGACAGAATTGAGCATAGTTATGAGAATATCTAGGTATGATCATGTATATAGGCATCACGTCCGAGACAAGTAGACCGACTCACTGCATCTACTACTATTACTCCACTCATCGACCTCTATCCAGCATGCATCTAGAGTATTAAGTTAATGAAAACAAAGTAACGCCTTAAGCAAGATGACATGATGTAGAGGGATAAATTCATGCAATATGATAAAAACCCCATCTTGTTATCCTCGAGCAACAATACAATACGTGCCTTGCTGCCCCTACTGTCACTGGGAAAGGACACCAGAAGATTGAACCCAAAGCTAAGCACTTCTCCCATTGCAAGAAAAACCAATCTTACATAAAAGAATTCAGAGAAGATTCAAATATTGTTCATAGATAATCTTGATCATAAACCCACAATTCATCGGTCTCAACAAACACACCGCAAAAAGAAGATTACATCGAATAGATCTCCACGAGAGGGGGAGAACATTGTATTGAGATCCAAAAAGAGAGAAGAAGCCATCTAGCTACTAACTATGGACCCGAAGGTCTGAGGTAAACTACTCACACTTCATCGGAGGGGCTATGGTGATGATGTAGAAGCCCTATGTGGTGGATTCCCCTTCCGGCGGAGCTCCAGAACAGGCCCCAATATGGGATCTCGTGGGTACAAAAGGTTGCGGCGGTGGAATTAGGTTTTTGCTCCGTATCTGATCGTTTGGGGGTACGTAGGTATACATAGGAGGAAGAAGTACGTAGGTGGAGCTTCATGGGGCCCACGAGGGTGGGGAGCGTGCCCTAGGGGGGTAGGCACGCCCCCTACCTCTTGCCCACCTCGTGGCTTTCTTGACGTAGGGTCCAAGTCTCCTGGGTCATATTCGGTGAGAAAATCACGTTCCCGAAGGTTTCATTCCGTTTGGACTCCGTTTGATATTCCGTTTCTTCGAAACACTGAAATAGGCAAAAAACAACAATTCTGGGATGGGCCTCCGGATAAGAAGTGATCCTGAAACTACTTACGTCAAACATAACTCCAACACCGTGTTCACTTCCCGGACTCCGCCGAGAAGAGACCATCACGGTTACACACGCGGTTGGTGTATTTTAATTAAGATCAACTTCGGTTTTCTACAACCGGACATTAACAAATTCCCATCTGCCTCATAACCGCATGCACGGCTTTGAAAGATAATACCTGCAGGGTGTCCCAACTTAGCCCATTATAAGCTCTCATGGTCAACGAAGGATATTCCTTCTACCGGGAAGACCCGATCAGTCTCGGAATCCCGGTTTACAAGACATTTCGACAATGGTAAAACAAGACCAGCAAAGCCGCCCGAATGTGCGAACAAATCCCGATAGGAGGTGCACATATCTCGTTCTCAGGGCACACCGGATGAGCAGTCCGTACAACTAAAACCAGACCCCAAGATTCCTTGAGGGGGCGCTGCAAAGAGCTCTAGTTTGGGCCAACACTCAGAGGAGCATTGGCCCGGGGGGGTTAAAATAAAGATGACCCTTGAGTCTGCAGAACCCAAGGGAAAAAGGCTTAGGTGGCAAATGTTAAAACCAATGTTGGTCCTTCTTGGAGGAGTTTTATTCAAAGCGAACTGTCAAGGGGTCCCATAAATCACCCAACCGTAAGGAACACAAAATCAAGGAACATAACACGGTATGGCCGGAAACTAGGCGGCAAGAGTGGAACAAAACACCAGGCATAAGGCCGGGCCTTCCACCCTTTACCAAGTATATAGGTGCATTAATTAAAGAAGATATATTGTGATATCCCAACAAGTAAACATGTTCCAACAAGGAACAACATCTCCATGTTCCAACAAGGAACAAACTTCATCTTCACCTGCAACTAACAACGCTATAAGAGGGGCTGAGCAAAGTGGTAACATAGCCAAACAACGGTTTGCTAGGAAAGGATGGTTAGGGGCTTGACATGGCAATATGGGAGGCATGATAAGCAAGTGATAGGCATCGTAGCATATGCATAGCAAAAGAGCGAGCATCTAGCAAGCAAAGATAGAAGTGATTTCGAGGGTATGGTCATCTTGCCTAAGATCCCGCAAGGAAGAAGAACGAGTCCATGAAGAAGACAAACGGACGTAGTCGAACGAATCCTCACAACTCCGGAACGAAACCGAAGCTAACGAGAGAAGCAACCGGAAAGAAGCAAACAACATAGTAAACAACCATCACATACACATGGCATGATGCACAACCAAGTATGATGCATGTCCGGTTTAAATAGCATGGCATGGCAATATGCACAAACAAAACTACAAGTTAAATGGAGCCCAATATGCAACGAGTTGCATATTGACGAACACCACATCAATTATTTAGTTCACTCCCGATTAGGTACTCAACAATATTAAATATTGGTTAACATGGCAAGAGGTGAAGCATAACAAAACTATACCATCTAAACAATTTAAATGGGGCGGACATAAAAACAACAAATCCGTAAATCCCCATATGCATTTAGCAATTTAATGCAACAACAATTTTAAACATTTAAATGTTGTTATCATGATGCGGATGACATGTGCAAGTTTTAAGCAATTTTATGAAAATGTTGACATGAGCATGTTATGAAGCATTTTTCACCGTGGCGGAACGAAAGGGTGCCACGGCAACGAATTCAAAAATGATGCCACGGCAACATATCGATCTCGATAACTTGATTGAGATACCGATGCAAACGAGAAGTGCGTGGATGTGTAGAACACGCAAGAGATGGTGTGGTGCTCCCGACTACCGGGTGTCCCACATGACGGTGGCATGGCAAACGAGGAACATGCAAAGACAATTCGAACACGGTGAAAACAGTGCATCTCATTCAACACATGCATTTGGTCCACGGCGGTCGTCTCGGGGTTATACCTTCGAAGCGTGCATTTTCGTAACGGATCGAGTCCAACGAAGGAAGTAGTGGTACACGGGCCGTAGTGGAAGTAGTCGTTCTCGTGGCGGTAGAGGAACTTGCAGTTTCTGCTACCCGGGTCTTCGGCGACGGTAGTTGTGCATGTTCCAACATCAAACTTGGAGGGACACCGACGTCGTGGTACTTGGTGAATCTAGGAGACAGTACTTGTCCATGTAGACGTACTTTCAAACAGGAACTTGGCGCATCCAAAATGAGCAAGGCAAAAACCCTCGTTCAGCGGTGCTCGAACTTTACGAAATCCACGAACAGGTCTTGGTGTATCCTGGTCTTGGAGAGGTCTCCAAAAGAACTTGGCGTCCACGGGGACATGGAGCAGCGGTCTTGGCGTCGGCAGGGTCGAAGGCCAACGAGGGACGAAGTGGGCCTTCTGTTGCATGCCGTGAGGCGAAGCAAGGCGATGACGAGCTCGGCGCTGGAGGAGGGCGACGAGGCGGACCAGGCGTGAGCAGGAGGATTGCAGGGAAGATCCGAGGCGCGTCGGCGAGAGGGTGCGATAGCTGCCACTCTTGTCGGCGGCGAGGTCGAGGCGGTTTGGACACCGGTGGTGAAGCGTGAGGAAGGAGAGGCCGAGCGATGTGGCCGGGAGGGCACGAGGAAGATGGAGCTCCTCTCCACAGCACGAGGAGGGAGACGAGGGAAGGGCGCGGAGGAGGAGGAGAGGATGGGGCAAGGGCGCCGATCCTCTGAGTGTGCGTGTCCCCAGGCGGAACGAGTCGAACGGAGGAAGGAGGAGGCGTGGGCGCTGATGAGGCTAGGGGGCGCCGGGCCACGACGGCGGCGGATCGGGACAGAGAGCAAGAGAGGTGGGGGCTCGAGCGTGAGGCGAGGGGATCGGGCGGCGGCCTTGGAGGGAGGACGAGGGGATCGAGAGAGATGTATGGACCCGGTCGGGCTAGGGTTATAGGCGGGGTGTAGGTGGGCCTAGATGGCTCTTTGGGTTCTTTGGGCTCTCTTCTCTCTCTCTCTCATATTTTCCTTAATGAGAAAAGAATTAGAGAGAAGAAAAGAAAGAAAAGGTTAGGGATAGAATATGCGCAAGGGGTTAATTTCCCTGGACTCACAAAAATAAGCTTGATCCAAGAAAATAGAAAGTGAGCGTGGGCATGGAGTTGAATTCCACCTCATTTGAATTTAATTCAAATGAGTGTGAGAAAGAAGTGGGTATTCGGTATGTCCAAAAATGTTGAGAAATTTGGTGGAGCTCGGGAAAATGATGAAAGAATTTATGGGCAAGGTTGGAGACCAAGAATTGAGATAACAAAGGCATTGGGATTTATTTGCAAGTGTGTTATGGTGATTTCCAAATTAAATAATTATTTAATATAGCTCCCTAATATTGGGACGATATGTTATAAAGAGAAGTCACCCTTCCCTCGATTTAAATAGATCAACCATCTATGCAATTTATTAGTTCAGTTGAGATGCAAAGGATAATGACATGATGCAATGCACATGATGGAAGGATGAATGCAACGAACAGAACAAATCGCACAACGAATCTCGGAAAACAAGGAAGGCATCTGGAGCGTCGGTCTTGGGCCGTCACAACACTCCACCACTACAAGAGGATCTCGTCCCGAGATCTAGGATGGCACCGGATAGAAAAAAGGAAGAAGAAAGAGGTAAAACTAAGTTGCTTCTTCGACAAACGAGTGAAACCATAAACCTTGAGATGTTGAGCAAAACGAAAGAAAGAAAACAACGAAGATGAGCAAAGGTGAAAACACTCCGTTAGAAAAGAGGAACAAGGGATACGACGAGAACCAAGAGGTTTAGTGATAAGATAGATATTGAAACCACTCCGGTTAAAACTAGATAGAGAAGGAATAAGATTGATATAATTTGGACAGCACTCCATCGAAAGAAGAAGGAAAACTTGATAAGATGAAAAGAACTTAAAGAGATGACACAACACTCCTAAGTTAAATGGATAAGCATGAAAAGAATATGATCTTGGCAAAAGCGAGATGATGAGTGAAATGAGCAACATCACAATGCCTCCGTAAGAAAGAATAGAAGTAGAACATTGGAATAACAGAATGAAGAAGAAAATGCCAACTTCTGCCACAAATGAGCTTGGAAAGCACCCTTCCGAGAAGGTTATAACGGAGTTGTTGGAAAACCAACAACGAAATGAATAAGCTTGTAGTGGGCTTACTGAAACATCTCAACATTATGAGGTGACAAAGCGACCACTAAAGGAAGCCATTGATTTGAGTGAGAGCACCAAGGCGATGAAAAACTTCTTTCACCAAGAGGATAGGAGAAAACTTGGATCATAGATAAGCACCATAATAGCAACATTCCTTAGGGAAAGCTTTAGGTGAAATATAACCCAAGACAACTCCAATGAAGAGATTGATGGATTTAAAATACCTCATTCTTGACAACATGTGAATCATGAAGCACGAAGGAAGTTGTCAAGAATGACATAACACCACCTCAAAAGATAATGATAGAAAGAATTGCACTTTGGAATGCAAGATGAAGAATGCTTGAACTCCTCAAAACAAAACATGTGTTGAACACCATGTTTATTTTAGAGTATAGCTTGGCGGATCATAACTCCGAGAGAAATCTTGAAGGACAAATCGAGAAATAAATGAATCCTTGACGAACCACCATGTAGAGCCTCCATGAAGAACTCCGGTAATGAAAGGATGATAAAAAAAGAGAAGTTGAAAACACAAGGTGAAGCCTTGCAGTGATAAGATGAAGCTTTGAAATGATATAACCGAGAAAACTTTGAACTCCGGAAAGAAAAGATGAACAAATGAAATAAAGAATTTTGATGAACCTCCGGAATAAGGAATTGAATTTACTAGATGAAACAAGAATAAGAATTACATTATGCTCATCCTTCACCAATTAAATTGATGTCAAGCAATGGATTTGGCATACTACTTATTCTCGTAGAAAGGATTAAGATAGATATGGCGCAAACTTGGGAAGGTCTTCAACGAACCACCGGTAGGATTGAAACAACGAATGAATCTATATGATAACGAAGGAAGAGAACTCTTGAACGAACCACCGTAAGAATTGAAAATGAACGAAGAAAAGATAAAGAAACAGCGGGAAGAATTAGAAAATGAACCAAGATACTTGAGAGAATTTAGATACAAGTGAACGTAGAGATCCCGAGCTGATTAGATAATACTTGAATGATGCACCGGTATGATTTGGAGAACGAGAGCTGAAAATTTGGAATGAATAATTACGAGATGATGGCTCTGGAGAATCAAAGCGAAAAGATTCCTGAATTGCTCCGGATGGTTGAAAAGAATTCTCACAATCGAAAACAATTATGAGAGGATGGCGTCAAGCTTGAACTAGGCATCTTTGGAAGAACGGGTAAGGATTTAAGATGAACTCCTCTTCGGTCTTCAAAATCCGAGAATGACGATGAGAAACACCACCATGAATTGTTGAGATACTCCGGGATGAAAATTAGAAAGGTTGAGCTAACAATGAAAATAATTTGAAAGATCTTGGAGAAAAGCATTTGGTGATGATAAATCATTCTTACGTCAAACTTTGCAATGAATTTGGGAATAGCGCCGGAAAATTAGAAGAGTCGTGTAAGATATCGAAAAAGACACGTGGGTTAGGGCCCACTCAAAAGAAACACCGTTGAGCGATTTAAAGAGAGATTGCGCGGTTGAATTAAATGGCTTGAATGAGATAATTATCTCGAGATAGCTTGAACGGATTGGGAATTGAAATGCGAATCTTCTGAGATATCTACAACACTCAGGAACAATTGAATAGCGAGAAGTGGATGATTAAGAGGTGCACCGGCATGAGAAAACATTTGAAACGAGGAAGGGAATATGATCAACACCGAAAACTTGACTTGAGTCCACCGGAGAAGAAAAGAACGAAGAATAATAAACTCGAAGCTTCCATAGCATCTTCATGAGAATCACCAAGTAAGAGCATGGAGGAAAAGAATGAAGAGACTTCACATCCATACGATGGATATTTGATTAAGAAATCTGAGTCCTTGAAGAAAAGGGTGGGAGGGTGGGAAAACAAAGGCAACTTGGGGATGGAATGAAACAGATACCGTTGAGAAAAAAGCTTAGAATTGATCTTGCGAATGTTGCAATGATCGGATCCACTTGAAGAGAAGCACGCCGGTTGGGAAAAGAATTAACATGACGACCTCGATGATCAAGAAGGATTAGTATTTACATAGCAATATGAGAACACCGTTTAGGGAAGGTATGGATTCAACATTTGGCATTGAAGCAACTTGAATACCACAAAACAGAACAAAAACAAAGGATTTGGCTTGCAGAATAAGCCGCAACAAATACATATGATAGAGATTTACCCAATCCCATATCATGCATCTGTCGAAAAGATATTCTAGGAGCTACTTGAATTCCCACCTATAAACTCCGAAACTTTACGGTTATGCAATGCGGTGTTGGGGATCTGAGGGACACAAAATATATCACCCAAACTAACAATACCTAGATCCAAATTTGTATCCATCCTTCAACACATAACCAAGAAAACTCCGAAATCGTTTACCTCGACCTTCAAAAAGCATCCGTTATCTGAAGTCATGGCAATACTCCCGAACTCGCCCAAGATCTTTGGGTTATCAAGGTTATCTCACCAACAAGCTGTACAAAGAGATTTTCGATGTCGGCAAAGCTCGGTATTCGAGCTGCAACGATAAAATTGTGGCGACAACACCTCGGAGCTCAACTCCCGGGACAACGCCACAACCCCTAAATGTCGAGGCACCAAGAACAATGTTCTCGTCACAAAACCATCGGAACGATTCCAAGATACCAGCGTGATCCTAAAAAATTTAGTGAAATTTGAGGAGAGTAGAGTCAAAACTTCTACGTCAGGAGACCTCACCAGAGCGACGAAGGGACTGAGGAGTAAAAAGAATCCTACTCTCCGATATATAAAATCCTAAGACTCAAAACTTTTTTGTTCTAGACTCAACAACGCCAGCAAACAATCAAGCAGGGGGCTCCTAAGTCGGGGATGGCTCTGATTACCAACTTGTAACGCCCTCGATGCGCTATATCTCCCACGTGTCGAAGCACGACTTAGAGGCATAACCGCATTGAAAGCAATGTCGCAAGTGAGGTAATCTTCACACAACCCATTAATACATAAGGGAAAGAGATACATAGTTGGCTTACAATCGCCACTTCACACAATACATGAGTAAAGCATTACATCATCCAGATACAATCAAGGTCCGACTACGGAACCAAAATAAAAGAAGACTACCCCAAATGCTACAGATCCCCGATCATCCCAACTGGGCTCCACTCTTGATCAACTGAAACGAAACAACACAATGAACAAGATCTTCATCAAGCTCCTCCTTGAGCTCGGATCGTCCACCGCACGGTTTCGGCACACCTGCAAACTGGTTTTGGAAGTATCTGTGAGTCACAAGGACTCAACAATCTCACACCCTCGAGATCAATACTATTTAAGCTTAAGGGTAGTATAAGGAAGTGAGATGTAGCAGCAGAAATAGACTAGCATATCTGGTGTCTACATTAGCAAAAGAGAGCGAGAAGAGAATCAAGGCACGATCGAACAACTATGATCAAGAAGTGATCCTGAAACTACTTACGTCAAACATAACTCCAACACCGTGTTCACTTCCGGACTCACGAGAAGAGACCATCACAGATTACACACGCGGTTGGTGTATTTTAATTAAGATCAACTTCGGGTTTTCTACAACCGGACATTAACAAATTCCCATCTGCCTCATAACCGCAGGCACGGCTTTGAAAGATAATACCTGCGAGGGTGTCCCAACTTAGCCCATTATAAGCTCTCACGGTCAACGAAGGATATTCCTTCTAAGGAAGACCCGATCGATCTCGGAATCCCGGTTTACAAGACATTTCGACAATGGTAAAACAAGACCAAAGAAGCCGCCCGAATGTGCCGACAAATCCCGATAGGAGGTGCACATATCTCGTTCTCGTGGCACACCGGATGAGCAGTCCGTACAACTAAAACCAGACCCCAAGTTTCCTTGAGGGGGCGCCGCAAAGCGCTCTAGTTTGGGCCAACACTCGAGGAGCATTGGCCCGGGGGTTAAAATAAAGATGACCCTTGAGTCTGCAGAACCCAAGGGAAAAAGGCTTAGGTGGCAAATGTTAAAACCAATGTTGGGCCTTCTTTGGAGGAGTTTTATTCAAAGCGAAATCAAGGGGTCCCATAAATCACCCAACCGTGTAAGGAACACAAAATCAAGGAACATAACACCGGTATGACGGAAACTAGGGCGGCAAGAGTGGAACAAAACACCAGGCATAAGGCCGAGCCTTCCACCCTTTACCAAGTATATAGGTGCATTAATTAAAGAAGATATATTGTGATATCCCAACAAGTAAACATGTTCCAACAAGGAACAACATCTCCATGTTCCAACAAGGAACAAACTTCATCTTCACCTGCAACTAACAAAGCTATAAGAGGGGTTGAGCAAAGCGGTAACATAGCCAAACAACGGTTTGCTAGGAAAGGGTGGTTAGGGGCTTGACATGGCAATATGGGAGGCATGATAAGCAAGTGATAGGCATCGTAGCATAGGCATAGCAAAAGAGCGAGCATCTAGCAAGCAAAGATAGAAGTGATTTCGAGGGTATGGTCATCTTGCCTGAGATCCCATAAGGAAGAAGAACGAGTCCATGAAGAAGACAAACGGACGTAGTCGAACGAATCCTCACAACTCGGAAACGAAACCGAAGCTAACGAGAGAAGCAACCCGGAAAGAAGCAAACAACATAGTAAACAACCATCACATACACATGGCATGATGCACAACCAAGTATGATGCATGTCCGGTTTAAATAGCATGGCATGGCAATATGCACAAACAAAACTACAAGTTAAATGGAGCCCAATATGCAACGAGTTGCATATTGACGAAACACCACATCAATTATTTAGTTCACTCCCGATTAGGTACTCAACAATATTAAATATTGGTTAACATGGCAAGAGGTGAAGCATAACAAAACTATACCATCTAAACAATTTAAATGGGGCCGGACATAAAAACAACAAATCCGGTAAATCCCCATATGCATTTAGCAATTTAATGCAACAACAATTTTAAACATTTAAATGTTGTTATCATGATGCGGATGACATGTGCAAGTTTTAAGCAATTTTATGAAAATGTTGACATGAGCATGTTATGAAGCATTTTTCACCGTGGCGGATCGATATGGTGCCACGTCAACGAATTCAAAAATGATGCCACGGCAACATATCGATCTCGATAACTTGATTGAGATACCGATGCAAACGAGAAGTGTGCGGATGTGTAGAACACGCAAGAGATGGTGGGGTGCTCCCGACTACCGGGTGTCCCACATGACGGTGGCATGGCAAACGAGGAACATGCAAAGACAATTCGAACACGGTGAAAACGGTGCATCTCATTCAACACATGCATTCGGTCCACGGCGGTCGTCTCGGGGTTATACCTTCGAAGCGCGCATTTTCGTAACGGATCGAGTCCAACGAAGGAAGTAGTGGTACACGGGCCGTAGTGGAAGTAGTCGTTCTCGTGGCGGTAGAGGAACTTGCCGTTTCTGCTACCCGGGTCTTCGGCGACGGTAGTTGTGCATGTTCCAACATCAAACTTGGAGGGACACCGACGTCGTGGTACTTGGTGAATCCAGGAGACGGTACTTGTCCATGTAGACGTACTTTCGAACAGGAACTTGGCGCATCCAAAATGAGCAAGGCAAAAACCCTCGTTATTGATTGCTCGAACTTTCACGAAATCCACGAACGGGTCTTGGTGTATCCTGGTCTTGGAGAGGTCTCCGAAAAGAACTTGGCGTCCACGGACATGGAGCAGCGGTCTTGGCGTCGGAAAGGCGGTCGAAGGCCAACGAGGGACGAAGTGGACGCTGCTGTTACATGCCAGGAGGCGAAGCAAGGCGATGACGAGCTCGAGGCGGCGCTGGGAGGACGGCAACGAGGCGGACCAGGCCGGCGGAGCAGGAGGATTGCCGGGGAAGATCCGGGCGCGGCATCGGCGAGAGGGTGCAGTAGCTACTGCTACTGTCGGCAGCGAGGTCGAGGCGGTTTGGACACTGGTGGTGAAGCGTGAGGAAGGAGAGGCCGGAGCGATGATGAGCCGAAGGACGACGAGGAAGATGGAGCTCCTCTCCCTGGCACGAGGAGGGAGACGAGGGGAAGGGGCGCGGAGGAGGAGAGGATGGGGCAAGGGCGCCGATCCTCTGAGTGTGCGTGTCCCTAGGCGGAACGAGTCGAACGGAGGAAGGAGGAGGCGTGGGCGCTGATGAGGCTAGGGGGCGCCGGGCCACGACGGCGGCGGATCGGGACAGAGAGTGAGAGAGGTGGGGGCTCGAGCGTGGGGGCGAGGGATCGAGGCGTTGGCGGCGCTGGAGGGAGGACGAGGGGATCGAGAGAGATGTGTGGACCCGGTCGGGCTAGGGTTATAGGCAGGTGGTGTAGGTGGGCCTAGATGGCCTCTTTGGGTTCTTTGGGCTCTCTTCTCCTCTCTCTCATATTTTCCTTAACAGAAAAGAATTAGAGAGAATAAAAGAAATAAAAGGTTAGGGAAAGAATATGCGCAAGGGGTTAATTTCCCTGGACTCACAAAAATAAGCTTGATCCAAGAAAATAGAAAGTGAGCGTGGGTGTGGAGTTGAATTCCACCTCATTTGAATTTAATTCAAATGAGTGTGAGAAAGAAGTGGGTATTCGATATGTCCAAAAATGTTGAGAAATTTGGTGGAGCTCGGGAAAATGATGAAATAATTTATGGGCAAGGTTGGAGACCAAGAATTGAGATAACAAAGGCATTGGGATTTATTTGCAAGTGTGTTATGGTGATTTCCAAATTAAAGAATTATTTAATATAGCTCCCTAATATTGGGACGATATGTTATAAAGAGAAGTCACCCTTCCCTCGATTTAAATAGATCAACCATCTATGCAATTTATTAGTTCAGTTGAGATGCAAAGGATAATGACATGATGCAATGCACATGATGGAAGGATGAATGCAACGAACAAAACAAATCGCACAACGAATCTCGGAAAACAAGGAAGGCATCTGGAGCGTCAGTCTTGGGCCGTCACATGAAGGAATCCAGGTTTCACAAGAGAACCAAACACATCAAGAGACGCTAAAACTCCATTCGTGAAAAGGTCAAGGATGGAGACATAGAGATTTGCAAAATACATATGCATCAAAATGTGGCAGACCTGTTGACTAAGCCTCTTTCGCGAGCAAAACATGATCAGCACCAAGACTCCATGGGTGTTAGATTCATTACAAGGTAATCTAGATTATTGACTCTAGTGCAAGTGAGAGACTGAAGGAAATATGTGAAGGAAATATGCCCTAGAGGCAATAATAAAGTTATTATTTATTTCCTTATATCATGATAAATGTTTATTATTCATGCTAGAATTGTATTAACCGGAAACATAATACATGTGTGAATACATAGACAAACAGAGTGTCACTAGTATGCCTCTACTTTACTAGCTCGTTAAATCAAAGATGGTTATGTTTCCTAACCATAGACATGAGTTGTCATTTGATTAAACGGGATCACATCATTAGGAGAATGATGTGATTGACTTGACCCATTCCGTTAGCTTAGCACTTGATCGTTTAGTATGTTGCTTATGCTTTCTTCATGACTTATACAAAGTTCCTGCAACTATGAGATTATGCAACTCCCGTTTACAGGAGGAACATTTTGTGTGCTACCAAAGCGTCACAACGTGGCTGGGTGATTATAAAGGTGCTCTCTGAGATGTCTCCAAAAGTATATGTTGAGTTGGCATGAATCAAGATTAGGTTTTGTCACTCCGATTGTCGGAGAGGTATCTCTGGGCCATCTCGGTAATGCACATCACTATAAGCCTTGCAAGCAATGTGGTTAATGAGTTAGTTACGGAATGATGCATTACGGAACGAGTAAAGAGACTTGCCGATGTGAGATTGAACTAGGTATTGGATACCGACGATCGAATCTCGGGCAAGTAACATACCGATGACAAAGGGAACAACGTATGTTGTTATGCGGTCTGACCAATAAAGATCTTCGTAGAAAATGTAGGAACCAATATGGGCATCCAGGTCCCGCTATCGGTTATTGACCGAGATGTATCTCGGTCATGTCTACATTGTTCTCGAACCGTAGGGTCCGCACGCAAGGTTTCGATGACGGTTATATTATGAGTTTGTGTATTTTGATGTACCGAAGGAGTTCGAGTCCGGATGTGATCACGGACATGACGAGGAGTCTCGAAATGATCGAGACATAAAGATTGATATATTGAATGGCTATATTCGGACACGGAAAGGTTCCAAGTTTAGGAGAAAGACGGAGTGCCTTGGGATGGGTTACCGGAACCCCCGGGAAGTAATGGGCCTTATTGGGCCAAGAGGGAGAGAGAGGGCTGCGCCCGGGGAGGTGGCGCGCCCCCCATGGGGAGTCCGACTGGACAAGGAGGCGCGGCCCCCTTTCCCTCTCCTCTCCTCTCTTTCCTTCCCCTTCCTCCTTCCTAGTTGGACTAGGAAAGGGGAGTCCTACTCCCACTAGGAGGAGGACTCCCCCTCCTCCTGGCGCACCTCCTAGGGCCGGCCGGCCCTCCCCTTGCTCCTTTATATCTGAGGCGGGGGCACCCTAGAACACACAAGTTGATCCTTGAGATCGTTCCTTAGCCGTGTGCGGTGCCCCCTCCACCATATTCCACCTCGGTCATATCGTGGCGGTGCTTAGGCGAAGCCTGCGTGATAGAACATCAAGATCGTCACCACGCCGTCGTCTTGTGGAACTCTCTCTCCCCGGAGCTTTGCTGGATCGGAGCCCGAGGAGCGCCACCGAGCTGTCGTGTGCCAAGAACTTCGGAGGTGCCGGAGTAATGGTGCTTAGATCGGTTGGATCGCGAGGAGAACGTCGACTACTTCCTCTACGTTGTGATTGCTTCCGCTTGGTCTCACGAATGCGTAGACAACACTCTCCCCTCTCGTTGCTACGCATCACCATGATCTTGCGTGTGCGTAGGAATTTTTTTGAAATTACTACGTTCCCCAACAGTGGTATCAGAGCCTAGGTTTTTATGGTTTGATGTTTTGCACTAGTAGAACACAAGTGAGTTGTGGGCGATACAAGTCATACTGCCTACCAAAGATGTCATACTTTGGTTCGGGATATTGTGAGATGAAGCGGCCGGACCGATATTACGCGTGCAGACGCTTCTGGCGAGACTGGTTTCACCGTTCTGAGCACTCGTGCTTAAAGGTGGCTGGCGGGTGTCTGTCTCTCTCACTTTAGTTGAACCGAGTGTGGCTACGCCTGGTCCTTGAGAAGGTTAAAAGCGGAGTCTATTTGACGAAGTATCGTTGTGGTCTTGATGCGTAGGTGAGATTGGTTCTTGCTTAAGCCCGTAGCAGCCACGTAAAATTTGCAACAACAAAGTAGAGGACGTCTAACTTGTTTTTGCAGGCATGTTGTGATGTGATATGGTCAAGACGTGATGCTATATTTTATTGTATGAGATGATCATGTTTTGTAACCGGTTATCGGCAATCGGCTGGAGCCATATGGTTGTCGCTTTATTGTATGAAATGCAAACGCATACATAATTGCTTTACTTTATCACTAAGCGGTAGCGATAGTCGTAGAAGCAATAGATGGCGTAAACGACAACGATGCTACGATGGAGATCAAGGTGTCGCGCGGTGACAATGGTGATCACGACGGTGCTTGAGATGGAGATCACAAGCACAAGATGATGATGGCCATATCATATCACTTATATTGATTGCATGTGATGTTTATCCTTTATGCATCTTATTTTGCTTTGATTGACGGTAGCATTTTAAGATGATCTCTCACTAAAATTATCAAGAAGTGTTCTCCGAGTATGCACCGTTGCTAAAAGTTCAGAGTACCCGGACACCACGTGATGATCGGGTGTGATAAGTTCTCGTCCATCTACAACGGGTGCAAGCCGGTTTGCACACGCAGAATACTCAAAGTTAAACTTGACGAGCCTAGCATATGCCGATTTGGCCTCGGAACACGGAGACCGAAAGGTCGAGCGTGAATCATATAGTAGATATGATCAACATAGTGATGTTCACCATTGAAAACGACTCCATCTCACGTGATGATCGGTTATGGTTTAGTTGATTTGGATCACGTAATCACTTAGATGACTAGAGAGATATCTGTCTAAGTGGGAGTTATTTAATATGATTAATTAAAACTTAAATTTATCATGAACTTAGTACCGATAGTATTTTTGCTTGTCTATGTTTTCAGTAGATAGATGGCTCGTCTTTGTTGTTCCGTTGAATTTTAATGCGTTCCTTGAGAAAGCAAAGTTGAAAGATGATGGTAGCAATTACACGGATCGGGTCCGTAATTTGAGGATTATCCTCATTCTTGCCGCGGAAGAATTACGTCTGGAAGCTTTTACCGGCGGGTGCGAACTTTCTTTGCGAGAACAACGCCGAGAAGTTGTGAGCGTCTGGCGAGCAAAGTGATGACTACTCTATAGTTCGATGTGCCATGCTTTACGGCTTAGAACCGGGTCTTCAACGACGTTTTGAGCGTCATGGAGCATATGAGATGTTCCAAGAGTTGAAGTTAATATTTCAAGCAAATGCCCGGATTAAGAGATATGAAGTCTCCAATAAGTTCTATAGCTGCAAGATGGAGGAGAATAGTTACATCGGTGAGCACATACTCAAAATGTCCGGGTATAATAATCACTTAATTCAGGGGAGTTAATCTTCCGGATGATAGTGTCATTGATGAAATTCTCCAATCACGCCACCAAGCTACAAGAGCTTCGTGATGAACTATAATATGCAAGGGATGACCAAGACAATTCTGAGCTCTTCGCAATGCTAAAAGCAGCGGAGGTAGAAATCAAGAAAGAGCATCAAGTGTTGATGGTCAATAAGACCACTAGTTTCAAGAAAAGGGCAAAGGGAAGAAGAAGGAAACTTCAAAAGGACAGCAAGAAAGTTGCTGCTCAAGAGAAGAAACCCAAGTCTGGACCTAAGCACGAAACTAAGTGTTTTTACCGCAAGCATCGACACCTTGGAAGCGGAACTGCCCCAAGTATTTGGCGGATAAGAAAGATGGCAAGGTGAACAAAGGTATATGTGATATACATGTTATTGATGTGTACCTTACTAGAGCTCGTAGTAGCACAGGTATTTGATATTGGTTACATTGCTAATATTTGCAACTCGAAATAGGGACTACGGAATAGACGAGCAATCGCAAAGGACGAGGTGACGATGCGCGTGGGAAAGCGGTTCCAAAGTCAATGTGATCGCGGTCGGCACGCTACCTCTACATCTACCTTCGGATTAGTTTTAGACCTAAATAATTGTTATTTGGTGCCGCGTTGAGCATGAACATTATATCTGGATCTTGTTTGATGCGAGACGGTTATTCATTTAAATCAGAGAATAATGGTTGTTCTATTTATATGAGTAATATCTTTTATGGTCATGCACCTTTGAAGAATGGTCTATTCTTGTTAAATCTCGATAGTAGTGACACACATATTCATAATGTCGAAGCCAAAAGATGCACGAGTTGATAATGATAGTGCAACTTATTTGTGGCACTCGCCGTTTAGGTCATATCGGTGTAAAAGCATGAAGAAACTCCATACGGATGGACTTTTGGAATCACTTGATTATGAATCACTTGGTACTTGCGAACCGTGCCTCATGGGCAAGATGACTAAAACACCGTTCTCCGGTTGTATGGAGAGAGCATCGATTTATTGGAAATCATACATACAGATGTATGTGGTCCGATGAATGTTGAAGCTCGTGGCGGATATCGTTATTTTCTCACCTTCACGGATGATTTAAGCGGATACGGGTATATCTACTTGATGAAACATAAATCTGAAACATTTGAAAAGTTCAAAGAATTTCAGAGTGAAGTAGAAAATCATCGTAACAAGAAAATAAAGTAGGAAAAAAGATCAAACTGATTATTGATAAAAATTAGGGTTTGAAACTTAGGTAATTAATTTCTTCTGCTTAGACCCAAGAACAAATTGGATCGATTTTTGATAAATCGAATTCAGTTAAGATAGGGGAAAATTCAGATAGCAATTTCTGAGCTGTGGTACACTTTCTCTTTGTGGTATTCCACCTCTTGCTTGCTTCTGGTCCAAAGATGAAATCCTTAGTAATAGTTGGTTGTATTCGCCCTTTTTTGGAATAATAGCCTCCTTTACTGCAGGATTAACTGCCTTTATATGTTTCGGATATGGAATTTTTTTCACTACTCCCGATCGATAAAGATAAAGAAAGATACACATACGATATGTGGATTAGTAGAATTTAGGATATTATATTACTCTATCTTTCCCTTGATTCAAGGACAAAGAATTTCCTGCTGCTATCATATAATATTCATCTCTATTTGGTGATAGATAAACCACCTGTCTCTCTTTTTTTTCTTTTGCTTTCTCAGCAGATATTTCATAAAACGGACTCTCTATGGATCCCCTAATTTTCTTGTTCTTTCTATTTTCTTCTTCTTTCTTTCTCTATCTATATATAGAACCCTCGTGTCATTTCTTCTTTTTGGTCTCATATAATTAAGGAATTATATACATATAAAATCCAATATAATTTCGCCTATAAAAGAAGGATTACTTTTCCTTGGTCCAAGATTTCTTGCCGATACTCTAATAAAAAAGAAATCTATTCAATGAATAGGATAAGATCCATTGAGTTCTCTTCGCATTCCTTTGTGAAAGAGTAGAATGAGAAAGTCCTATTCTGATATTCAGGACCAAGAGGTACTGGATTCTCTTTCGGATAGGCCCTGAAAGGAGAAGAAAGGCTGAAATGCCAACGGACCTCTGTCTATTCTCTAATTCACCCGATCCGATAGTACCCGTTTTTGGAACGTCCAGTGCCAGACCTTCTCGGTAAAACAGATCAAACGGATTATCATCGAAATGATTTGAACTGTTTCAAAGACCCAACATGCATTTTTTTGCATTGGGCTCTTTCATAAACTGATTTAAAGATCAGTTAGTCCACCGCCTCTGACCCGGCCCTTACCTCTTTCTTGACTCGGTTTTTCGCAGGGGCATCGAATTCTTTTACAAAAGAAACGCCTGTTTCAAAAGGAAACTTTTTTTTGCCATAATGTGTCGTTGCTATTATTACCAAGTATACGGTTCTAATCCTAGATGGAAAAATAAATAGAAAAAGAAATCTAAAAAGGCAGATCCTCCCTCTCTATCAAGAGTAATGAACTAGGTGCTGATACAGTACAAAAGGGATCTTGAACTAAGAAATAGACCTAGCAGCTAAAAGAGGGTATCCTGAGCAATTGCAAGAATGGGGTTAACTATCGACATTTTGGGCTATCCGGACACGTACTTCGAGAAATGGTTTATGAATGTTTGTTACCGGGTCCGTAGGGACTGAGAACGAAGAAGACATAAAAATAAGGTTAGGGGGGATAAAAAGAAAACCTCCTCCCATTCAAAGTCGTCTTCAAACCAACTCTCATACGAGCTCCCGGTGGTTCATTCATTTGGCCATAGACTAGAGCTACCTTTGATTCCTCAATATTTTTTTCATTAATTACTCCGGATTCCTTCATTTCCATATAAAGATCATTTCCTTCATGAGTCCGTTCCCTACTCCACGAATACGGATCGCCCCATGAGCTTTCTCTGAAGGTTTCTTTGCTCACTTTGCACCATTGAATTATTCTATTCTTCTCCTTTGGTTCAGTCTGTGGGGAAATCAGAATTCACCATTGAATTTGTGGATCAGCTCCCATATAAAGATCATTTCCTTCACGAGTCTGTTCCCCTACTCCACCGAATACGGATACGCCCCCATGAGCTTTAGCAATGTTATTGATTAATTCCATGATCAGTACTGTTTTACCTACTCCAGCCCCCCCAAATAGTCCTCGCATAAAACCCGAAATGGGGCGTGGCCAAGTGGTAAGGCAGCGGGTTTTGGTCCCGTTACTCGGAGGTTCGAATCCTTCCGTCCCAGATTGTTTCTGATGAAACAAACGGTGAAATCATATAGC